>CAIGRT010041316.1:0-13805 GCA_903798405.1 Fraxinus platypoda | reverse complement strand
TAGGCGCGCGCATTTTAGAACAAAAAAGTTAAAAATGCATTTTTCGCACATACCCCGAATTCGACACGTTTTCTCCGCGTGTCGCGCCTAGGCGGCGCATTTGCGCGCCTTTTAGAACATGGCTTGGAAGAGTAAGAAACGGACTGGTGTTTCTTGTTCCTCTACTGAAGCAGAGTATCGTGCTTTGACATCCACTACCATTGAGATTGTATAGTTGCGTTGGTTACTTGCAGACATGAGTGTTTCTTNCGCCTAGGCGCGCGCATTTTAGAACAAAAAAGTTAAAAATGCATTTTTCGCACATACCCCGAATTCGACACGTTTTCTCCGCGTGTCGCGCCTAGGCGGCGCATTTGCGCGCCTTTTAGAACATGGCTTGGAAGAGTAAGAAACGGACTGGTGTTTCTTGTTCCTCTACTGAAGCAGAGTATCGTGCTTTGACATCCACTACCATTGAGATTGTATAGTTGCGTTGGTTACTTGCAGACATGAGTGTTTCTTCTTCCTCCCCAACCCCTATGTATTGTAATAATAGAAGTGTTATTTAGATTTCTCACAACTCTTTAGTGCTTCGTGTGTAAGTCCACTACTAGTTTTTGTATATTTTTGGGTGATCCCTTATCTCTTGGAAGAGTAAGAAACAGACTGTTATTTCTCGTTCCTCTACTGAAGCAGAGTATCGTGCTTTGACATTCACTACCACTGAGATTGTCTAGTTGCATTGGTTACTTGCAGACATAGGTGTTTCTTCTTCCTCTTCAACCCCTATGTATTGTGATAATAGAAGTGCTGTTTAGATTTCTCAGAACTCTATGTTCCATGAGCGCACGAAGCATATTGAGATTGACTGTCATCTAATTCGCCATCATCCGCAAACCGACACCATTTATCTACCTTATGTTTCTTTATCGTTACAGCTTTCTGCCTTCTTCACGAAGTCTCATCCAATTCATCGTTTTCACTTTTTGCTTGACAAACTCTCACTGCTTTTTATTGTAGTATCGTGAGTTTGAGGGGGGATGTTAGCCTTATATAATATTATTGCATAATATTTAGTTTCCTTCTTATATAGGTTTCCTTTTTGTTTACTTTTCTAGTAATATATAAACTTGTGTATCTCATTAAAAACATATTTTTTTACTGCTCAATATATTATTGATTTTTCCTTTCTTTTTCTTCACCTTCTCTTCTCTTCTCTTTCTTATCTTTGAATTAATTCACTATATTGGTTCAAGGTAACTCATGTTGTTAACACCTCTCACTCTAATACAACCCAACGCATCTCTCACTTTCATATATACAAAAAGAGTTCCGTTTGTATATGTAGAGAGAGTTATGCAATAGAAAATATATTGGCAATGGGGTATATATATATATATATATATATATTTCATTTTTTTACATTAAAAAAATAATTAAGACCTACTTATTGAAAAAAAAAATTACGATCTGATTTTTGAAATGGAAACTTTTAAAATCTAATTTGAGGTAATTTTCCCATTTTTGTTTAGCTCGTCTCTATTTTCCGGGTTGGGCACATACATGTTGTGGGCTTGACACCCACTTCACAGCCCATCTTTTGCTGGAACAATATTTTGAGCCTTATCTGATTCCAAATGGATAGAAATATATAGGCTATCATCACAAATTCTTCACTCTATAGTTGTAAACAATGGCTGTTGCGCCTTCCAATGTCAAAATCCTCTCAGTTCACTCCCATGAATTCGACCACTCCACCACCACTACCGTGCCTTCTTCTCTCTCCTTCAATCCACCCACTGCAAGAAAGCCAATTTTCTTTACTTCCGCCAAAACTCTCTCGGTTTATCCTCTTGTGCTACAGTGTAGCAGGGAGTCTAATAATGGGCACTTCTTGAAATCACTTGGGGTGACGGCTTTGGCAACTGAAGCTGAGGTGGCGGAGGAGGTCTTGGAACAGCAGGAAACTGATGGTGGAGGTGTTGCTGTTGCTACAAAGCCCAAGAAAGGCAAGGCTGCATTGCCTTTGAAGAGGGACAGAGTATGTTTTATAAAGATTTTTTTTTAATTATGTGTTTTTGGGAGATTATATATGGGTTTTGCTTGATTTTCGTATTCTTGTTTCTGCTTTAAAATTTTTATTGTTAAGGCTCATAATTTGTGTATGCCCAGTGATTTATATGAATAAGTTCTGCTTACTTTTTTTTTTTTTCCCCTTTTATGGCTTGTTCCTGAAGCTCAATGTTAATTACTTCCGTTATATGCATCTAATGACCATATGGACATGAGGGGTTCTCTTGATGCTGTAGTTTCTCGCTCTTGTTCCAAAATTTTACTGTCAAGAGAAATATTTCTATGGTTTTGGTTGTATTGAGTGGTTATACTTGTACGAATGGGGATTTGTCAATTTAGTGTATAATTTCTTTTGTTTGCCAAATATCTTAGAAAACAGTATAACATATCTCTACTTTTAATCATCATTCTCCTCCCTCACGAAAGGAAAAAAAGGATAAACCCACTCCCAACTCATAAACATGCACACAAAATATAAGGGCCTGCTTGGGCGTTCCGGAGTACCGGTAATGAGCGCGGATCGGTTATGAGTGGTTTTATTAGCGGTTTTTAAAACAGTCCAACCCATGTTTCGGAGTTTATTATCCACCGATTCTGAAAGTTTTTTAAAAAAGTGAAGTTACATATATGCCCCTTAGGGAATATTGAGTTTATGGTTTGTTGTATGGAAATTTTACTTATAAGTTATATTTTACTTATGTTAGTATTTCTTAGTTGTGTATAAATTAATAAGTTAATTTTGGAACTTTTAGATAATTTTTACACATAAGTGAATTTTTTACTTGTAAATAACTTTTTATATTTTATAAGTGGTTTTTTTATCTTATTAGTAAGATTTTTACACAAAAATAATTTTTATCTTATAAGTAATATTTTACTTATAAGTAATTTTTTAATTACAATATAATTTTTTTCTTATAAATAATTTTTTTAGTTAGTATATTTTTATTTATAATTTAATATTAAACCAAATATGTTTGTTGAAAAAAAATATTTTATAGAGGGTAAAATTAGAAAAAAAAATTGAGAAACGGCCTAAAACCGTCGATTTGGTGGGTTGAGAGAATCGGTCAAAATTACACTAAACCATTTTTGGGTGGTTTTTAAACCAAACCGGTGCTCAAAAAATCTAACAACACGGGTTTTTCCAACCCCTCGTAAACGGTGCCACCCAAAAGTAACCAAAACCGGTGAAAATAAAACTCCCAAGTAGGCTATATTTGCTTGATTTCCTTTTAGTTTCTTGGATCTGAAAGGTTTAAAAACTTTAAATTGGGCTGCTGCATTCAACAGAATAAACTAACTATAGTATTCCAGTTGCTTATTGCTTAGGTTTCTCTTCAGTAGCCTAATATCACATACATGTTTCTTGTTATATAATTCCATATTCTAGTATTGATATAGTTAGATGATTCATTTGAAGTGTTGATTTTATGCTTACATTTGTGAGGTAGAGTATGCTCATATAGACTTCTCTGCTTGCTATATATCACCCAAAATGACAGTTTTCTCTTTAGAAAAATTTATATTAATTTTTCTTTTGCTTACGATCCTGAAATTGAACTTTTTGAAAAAATCTTTCCCTTGCCTCCAGGAAAAGCATAACAAAATGGTCTTGTTTTATGTAAGACTTCTAAAACTCCATTGTTCAGAGGTCAATTTGTTTACTGGATTCCTGGTGAATGGTGATGACACTCAAAGTGACGTGCACACCTAGTCATTTTACCATGTGTATGTGTGTAGGCAGCTTTCTTTGCATTTCTTTTTCTTTTTTTTTTCCTTTAATAGCTCTTTTTGGTGCTTTCTCTGAAAAGAACTTTGGTTTTAGAGGAGTGGGCAAGAGATTCATGAATTATTTTGCTTCAGGAAGTTAGCCTGATTTATTTGTGTACTTGAGGATCTTAAATTGTTGTATTCCTTTAAGCTATCAAATACTTTGTTCTTTCTTCCTAACTCGCCCTTTCTTTCAACTTCTTACTAAATAATTTTACTTGGTGCTGGAATTATCAGACAAGATCCAAGAGATTTTTGGAAATCCAAAAATTGAGAGAAAACAAAATGGAGTGTGACTTGAAAACGGCAATATCATTGCTCAAGCAATCGGCCAGCACAAGGTTTGTTGAAACAGCTGAAGCCCATTTCCGCCTCAATATTGATCCGAAATATAATGATCAACAACTGAGGGCAACTGTAAGTTTCCTGACATTACTTGGTAAAATGTGTTTCAAAACTATTGTTAGCTGTTCCATGGTAGGATGAATTTTTCTTTGTTGTAGGTTAATTTGCCCAAAGGAACCGGTCAGACTGTTAAAGTTGCTGTTCTTACACAAGGTAATTCATTTTCTTTATGGTACTAGAATATTTTTGTCAAGATTATGATGTGTGAGTCTTTTTTTGTAGAAGATGTGTCATACATTTATAGTTCTTTATCAGTTCCGAAAATGACATTCCTCTGCAGACGAGAGCATCTCATACTTATTTAAAGCACTAGGAATACAAGATTACAAAAGACACTACTGACATCCAATTCAAGCAGCCAAATGAACGAGACTTCAATTGATGGAAATAGAGTGCTGACCCTGAGCACACTCCCAAAAACCATTCAAGGCTCGGTCATATCAAGAATTCATCAGCCATTTATTCTCTTTAAAGAAATACTGCATTTACAAAGACGATTTTAAATGTTTGCACATCAAACTTATCTATGGGAAAAATCAGCTGCAAGTCTTGTCTAACTACTCATGATATATTTTATCCCTATATAAATAGTTTTAATGTATCTACATTGTCCGTACAATATAATCTACTTGAAATAGAAATGAAGAGGATAATGTTTTGAGGGGTTACCTTATTCATGTGTCAAGAATTAATTCATGTAGAATTATATACAAATGAAGTCAATGACGAAATTATCTGTTGCATGACTAGAAACTACAGAACTTTCGTCATGAAAGGTGATTACGCTGGGTGGAAGAGAAAATGATTTACTTGCTGAGACTACATAGTTTGTTATGATTAACAATACAGATAAATATTTAGTTTTTAAACATGCATGAATTATTGGGAGATATTGTAAAATATGCGTAGGATTAATAGTTCAGATGAAAATTATCTCCTCTGTATGGATGTCTGTAAAACTGAAAGTTCAAAGGAGTATAAAAATCGGTTAAAGTCTGTTTATCGATGGAAAAAAAATTGCATTTCTTTTGTTTCATGAACTTGTGTCAAATATGCGGCTTCAGAATACATTATGAGGTCAGTTAGAGATTTTATGCGTACCTTAGCATTAACAGTTTTTGATATATTCTCTTTCAAATTATCTCAAACACAATTATATCATCTAGTTAGTCTCATTATTGTACAGTTGAATTTCTGTAGGTGAAAAGTTCGATGAGGCAAAAAGAGCCGGAGCCGATCTTGTTGGTGGGGAAGACTTGATAGCACAGATAAAAGGAGGATTCATGGATTTTGACAAATTAATTGCGACACCAGATATGATGCCTAAGGTATCATTCTGCTAGTCACATCATGATTAATTACATGGATTGTTGCCCTACATTGCCTATTTCATCTGCTTATTAGAATCATCATTATTCTCTTCCAGTTGCCAAAAAAAAAATTTCAAAATACTAGTTCGAGACATCCTCTGTAAACTATTCTGATAGTTCCCTTTTTATTTTTTTGTGGAAAAAAGTAGTCACGTAATAAATATCTGTCAACTGGCTCTGTTGACTTTTCCACTTTCAAAAACTTGGGAATTTGGTTGTCCTGATATGCTGAGGGTATGTTCAATTGTTATTCATGCTATTGCACGATGCCGTCCACTCTGTGTCTATGTTTCTGCTTAATTCCACCACTATTGGGTAACTATTCTATCCACTTTGGTGATCTGAGACATGGAGCTGTTGTCTTAATGAAGTTTGAAAATCATGAAGATCTGTTACATGCCATCATATTAACCGATCCTGGAACATTATATGCTTTATGTGACTCTTTCTCAAAAAACGACCATTTTATAATTACCAGACCCATTTTCGTTGTTTGGTATGTTCTATAAAATTTTACTCTAACAAAAAATGGAAATCAAGCCCCTTCCAGTAACACTGATGTTAGTGATTGACTTTTTAAGAAAGAGAATCTAATCCCGCCCCCCACCCCTAAAAAAAAGAAAAACAAAACAAAACATGCACACACAGCACCTGAGATATATTTGTTGCTGAAATCTGCAGTTATTTGTTGGTTCTTCTCTTATCTTGGCTCTTGGCTGTATAGTGATCTTATTTTCAGCTCTAATTCACATATTCCCTTATACTTCATCAGGTCGCGAGCCTTGGAAAAATTCTAGGTCCACGAGGACTAATGCCAAATCCAAAAGCTGGAACTGTAACTACAAACATACCACAGGTACAGCATCATTTCTTTTATTAGTTTGTGTTTTTCAGTTGATATCTAAATTTGAGAACATATGGCATTTCTTGCTAAAATTTTACTGCTGTAATGGAAAAGTATGCAAAACATTTGTTAACAACTTAATGCGTATATTCATTATCCTTGTGCCATCGAAAGCATTTTCCTTCTATGTTCTAGGTCTCTAGTAGTATGAATTTTGTTGAAGTAAGCAGTCTTGAATTCTTTATATAGCTGATATGATTTTGAGTGCAGGCTATAGAGGAATTTAAGAAGGGGAAGGTAGAATTTAGAGCTGATAAAACGGGGATTGTTCACTTGCCTTTTGGAAAGATTGATTTTTCAGAGGAAGATCTTATTATAAACTTTCTAGCTGCTGTGGTAAGCTGTAAAATTTGATCATTTTTTCTTTAAATTGTATCTTTTCTCGTGCTCCAACATGGTCCAAATGCATCCATAACATATTTGCTTCGATTTGTGTTAATTTTCCAGAGATCAGTAGAAGCAAACAAGCCATCCGGAGCTAAAGGTGTGTACTGGAAAAGTGCCCATATATGCTCATCTATGGGGCCATCAATTCGGTTAAACATAAGGGATATTCTCGACTACAAGCCTCCGTCAAGTGCTTAGAGTATACAAAAAAACTCGTGTAAAGATTTTTGGCATTCGATTAACTTCTTAAGTGCTCGTATTAGCAGAAGGTGTACAAAAAGAAATACATCTGAAAGGAGAGTTTTAAGCCTTTTTCCGCAGCTCTGCTAAAATTTGTTACAAAGCTCCAGTTTACTATCGGCCTAGTATCTTTTGTAGTTTATGCAATTTTATGCTTCATATAATCAAATTCTAGCATGCACTTCTAGCCTGTCATGCGAAGAATAGATGCGCAAATCATATGGTGAATTGCAACTTTGGTTTAACATGTCGTTTGCTATTGTCATTTGTTCATCTAAACGTACAAGTAAACTAGACCTTGAGCGACTTTTTTCTACAATTGTGAAATTACATTTTTCTTGCAAGTCAAAAAAGTAACTGATTTTTGAATTGCAATAACTACTAGTAAATAAAATTGATCGATGAAATGTCTCGAATGGTTGTAATATGTAGACAAAATTGTAACTCTAAACTTCTTTTCAAAAGAAGTCTACCTCGGATTTTGGGGAGTTTTTGCAATTTACTAAATAAAAATTAATTTTCATAACATATCTTAAGCTTGGGATATAGAAGAAAATGGAAAAGGACATTTTCTTTTTATTTAAAACAGATCAATAAACTCCTATATGTAAAGTTAATAGTCAACATTACCAACAAAACTCTTATTTATTATATGGATACTCCACCAAGCAAAATATTGTCAACTGTTACTAGTCAAGGAACAGATTGCAATTAATAGATCGAACGGTAACAAATTTTTAGCAGACTTGTGCAATAAGGAATTGAAGAAAAAATTACTTCAAAATGAATTTACAACAATGATATCCACGCGAGACCAGAGGACCTTAGCAGTGGTTTCCTGCCAACCGAGCCCCAATAGATCCCCAGTTTTCACCACTGCTCCACACTGCAAATTGGCACAAAAATGTCAACTTGTAAAACAGATTAGCTGCAACAAAGGGGGTGTATGTACTTGAAACTATGGATGGCTAACCTTTTGAGGGCTGCTCAATCCAAGGTCCATTCATTACAGTAAGGATGCTGCAGGCGTCACTGTATTCTAGATTTGGCAGTAATTTTGGCGTAAGCAAGAAGCATCTGCACAGCATTTGAAAGCAACTGAACATTATGAAACTTTTCGAGCTATTTCTACTTATTTTATTAACACAGAAAGAGGCCTACATCTCTGATGCAATCAACTGATAAAGGCGGGTGAATCGATCAACTAAATGCTATTTAAGAGTAAAAACCGTTGCCACAGAGGACTGAAGAATTCTAAAATGTAAGAACAGCTGACCGTGTTAATGGAGGCAGTTGTTATTTATTAATGATTGTGATGAACATGAATATACTGAGCAAACATGTAAAGTGTCTTCAATAACTGGTCAAGCAAAAAGGGTAAAACAAAAGCAATCTCTTACTGTGGTGTATTTGGTTGGCTGGCAGCTCGGACTAATTGTTGAAACATATTTCTCTCATTTATAGGGTCCATACCTTGAAAGAAATAAGAAATAGAGATCATCTCTGTTCAATAAACATATATCATTGCAACAAGAAGACTTGGACAATTAAAATTTTTAACCAACCTTGATTTATTTCATCTACTACCCTAAATGGGCAGTTAGTAAGGTCTTGTAAAGAGACGAGGTAAAGAATAGTTGAAACAGAGCGTTCCTAGAAAACCAGGTGTTAAAAGAAATTAGTCGCCATAGTTAGAAGATCGCGTACAGAAAAACTCAACCACATGACGTACCCCTCCAGATTGGTGGTGAGCACTTAAAACCTGAAGCTGTCCTGTTTGCCTGGTGATCACAGTGGAAATCAAATTAAATAAAGCAAAAATGAAATAGTATCAGAAAGAAAGTCCACAACCAAACTCCACATCACTAGGATGCCATGGACCATTCATACAGTATGAAATTTGAGTAAACTATAAGTCTGAATGGATCACATAACATGCACTTCCTACGTGCCTGAATCTCTCCTCTCTCCTTTTGTACATAGTGGTAAGACGTGTCTGCTACAATATTACATAAAATCAACAGCAGCAGCAAGTTCTCATAAAAAATGATGCAATTTTTATGCATCCAAGAAATTTTCTTGAGAAAGAAAAAAGTACGACAAAATGAAAGAATCTTTTACCTGAACTTAACTTTTATCAGGATCCCATATTGATCGAAGTCCATGTCATGTTCATCTGGAAAAGAGGGAAAAAAACACTGATCAAATAAAGAATTATTAAAACACCTAAAAATTGATTATTTAATAGAATTAAGACAATGACCTAAAGACACCTCTCCAGCCACTGCCATTTCTTGGAAATTGCGACTAAAAGTTTCATTAATTTGATTCACAAGACTTCTCAATGTTGGGAGCCAACTTTCCTGCAGACAGATTACAATCAGAATACACTGTGGTTGTCTATCAGGTGTGACAAGCATGTTGGCATTAACAAAAACCATCATATCTTAATCTCCTACCACAATAAAGAAAAATAAAAATTACTGTTGGATGATAGAATATGTCGAAAGATATGTTAACAGTGATTGATAGTCAAAGAAGAAATATATGAGGAACTTTATCAACAGGTATAAATTTTTCATTCGGTAAATTTAATCAAAACAAAGTTCTAAAATCGGTCAATGATCCACCACTAAAAAAGGTTGCGGAAAATTATTTTTTTATCTTTCAGTAAAGTAGAACATAAAAATAGTTGGTAAACAAATATACAAAACATCACTTTGTTTTTTCCGTTGTTAATCCCTCAATAATTTGAAAATTAAGGGAAAAATACTCGCACACAAAATCTACTTTTGTTACTCTCTGTCTCTACCTTGTTAAATCAAAAGAGACAACTCCATGGAGTTCCCACTGGATTTAATTTGTGCATTGATTGCTCTTTATTTTTTATTTATACAAATCTTAATTGCTTGTTTGATTTCCAAGACATGCTGAGAGCCCGAGGACTAAAAAGCAAGGGTACACGGGCAAGATGGTAAGCGGCATCAGGAAGAACCCTATCACGGTCCGAGCTCATCAAGCTTATGCACTGAACACTAACATCGATGTTCCCAAACCACTGCTATTTGACAGATGTGCAATTGCGTATACCATTCCACGGAGGATAACATATAAGCAAGAACAACATTTATGTATACCCACTTGAACTAAAACTATATCCCAGTTGCACACCTATTGGCAGAGAGTAATCCGATGACGTGAAAATTCCATATTGGTGCTTTTCCTGACAACTACCATTAGAAGATGAATGCAATTACTGACAGATTTTGCTATCAGCATTTGTGATTGTTGTAGTCCTTTCTTCCTTATCCGTTTATATAATTTTATAGCCAACAAATGAGAAACAAATACTGTAAATACAGAAGGGCAATCCAGGTCACTTAACCTTCAAAGCATTGACTTCATCTACTCGGATATGTAGTTCCTTCTCATCCATCTCTTGTTTCTGACGCAGGGCTTCTATCTGCACAATGTAGTCATTTTACCACAGAAAGGAAAACATGAAAATGTGTAAAAGAAAAGAGTAATCACCAGCAAAAAAAATATCTTAAAGAAACAAAATAAAAAAAGTGAGACATACTTTTCTTTGGCGATTTTCATATTCTTCCAGAATGTTGTGATTAAGAAAAAGAATAGAATTGGCTTGAGAAATAGTATCCTGAATTGCAGCTTCCAATTCCTCAATGGTAACAGGCATCTGCAAGTAATATTTCCAAATGAGCAATGACTCACTCAGTAAATTAATAAGCACACAAAGTAAAAGTTGTCAACAAGATTTCAGAGAGTTTAAAGGTGCAGAGTAGTATTCCCTCTTCTTGTTGATTTGCTACTAAAATATGGCCCCTACATGTATAGATTCAACGATGATTTTTCTTGTTACTACTACTCTTGTTGATTTGCTACTAAAACATGACCCCTACATGTATAGATTCAATGATGGTTTTTCTTGATAGTGCTGATAAGAGCTGAATTTTTTCCCTATGTCTTTGGCTTGTCTCAATTTTTAATTAATAATATACTTCTAAATTATAAAAAGCATCAGAAATAAACAAATTGAGCAGGAACATGAAATAAAATAGGAACAAGCAAGCAATTAGCACTCCCCAACTGATGAAAGAAAGCTAACTAAGGATCAGTCACCGGTATCTTTTAGCATATCTATGCATAATCTACTACTAACGAATGCCAAATATTACAACTAGGTTTAACCGGCCCAACCATTGAGTATTTAGAAAAATATTCTCAAATTTACTCCAGAGTGCGAACAAATACTATTTCAGATTCCACTCCATGTACTTTCAACATCCATCCAGATATGAGGTGCCTGTTTCTAGATTGTTTTATAGTAAAGAAAGCCTGTGCCTTGTGGGTTAACTTAGAAAACATGTGGTAAAATATTTAGATATCACTCCATAAGTTGGATTTTTTAAGGCATAGATGGGAATTACATTTGAAAAGATAAAATTCATCTCGACGATAATATTTGAAGTCAATATTTGGGAATCATGCAATATTTCAGGGGATGCACAGTGCTACTGTTACAGATATGATTAGCAAAGACACATCAAGCATGGGTTTTGCACATATCTGCTAAAAAAGAACAGTAAATGAACCTGCAACCATTTGACTTATATCCTGGAAGGTTTCAAGCATTGATTTGAATGATGATAGCTGAATATGGGAATATAATAATGTGTTCTGAAAATGAAGTAAAAAATTATTCTGCCAAACCCTTTGACGGGTTTGATTATGATTATGCTAATTCTTAGCTTTGCAGGCTATCTGGAGCAGAATTTACCCTAAGGTGGAAATCTTTACTTGGGCAAGGTCAATTCCATTTTACAGAGGATAATTATAAATTCCTTTTAAGTACTTATCTAATATTATCCAAATACATAATCTTGTACGCATAAAAGTGTCTGGAAACACAGTAAAAGCTTATTGTATAGACATTAAACAATGCATTAATATTAAAGCTGTCAATAAATCAACATTACTTAAGTTAGAAGCGAACCTCCAGAAAAGCACGCTCAAGTTCAGGAGTAATCACAGCAACTGATTCTGCATGCTTCTTGGCTTCTATCAGTTCTTGTCGACAATCCTCGACTTCTTTCTTGCCTAATCATGGACAATATAATAAGACTTTGTATAGAAACAATTCTGAATTGTAAACTCAATTAAAATGTAAATCAGGTTACAAAAATCAGTTAGCAGGTAACAATTTCTACATCAGGGTACTAAAAGAATAATGTCCTAATTGCGTACTTTTGAGCATCTATTCAGGACTACAGTATAGTCTTTTTTTCCGAGTTGAAGAAACAATCAGTGAAAATGGAGTTACAAATAACTCAGGTTTTGATAGTAAGCTTCATATGACAACTGGACGAGCCAATTATATTTTATATTTTCAATTGTTCATTGGTTCTTAGAAAACTTCAATTGTTTCTCGCAATGAAACAAGAAAACAAATGAGAGAGATCTAATTATAACAAGAAAAACTGGATAACACAATGTTCCCGGAAAGATCAGAATTGAAGAAAGAATGAAATCACATTCAGAAAGTAAAAACTTACGATATTCAAAATTCAAGGATGCTTGCATGGCAAACCTTTCTTGTTGCTTTACATTGCTTTCCATCTCTTTAATCTATATTGACAACACAACAAATCATATTACATGGAAAGCACAAGGATTATTTTCATTAAGTTGGCCTAGAAGTGGCCAGGACCATCTACAACATTGAGCGGGTATATCAATTTATAAGCGATGAACAAGCAATAGAGCAAGATACACATTTACCAAATAATCAACTGAACTTGTGAATCTTAAATAATGCTGACTGGTGAACATCTGTTAGAGACAACTGGATACTGAATTTTTTTGATTTTGTAAACTAGATATAAATCTTGTGCATTAAGAGGTAGCACGTTGGAGAAAGGAAAAAGAAAGAGAATGGCCAGTAAATAAAGATGAGAAAAATTAAGATATAGATTGAAAGAATTTAAGAAAAGAAAAGGCTTCATTTAGTACTAATCACCATATATGAAATCTCTTAATTAAAAGGCCATCTAAAATGGCCAAAAACAAACATGATAAAACCAACAAATGCACATGTAAGTTGGAAACATTCACATCACGTAACGGTTCATGAATCACTCCTATTAACCACCTAGAAAACATATGATTTTTTACAGTGTTTGGTGTGTGTTAAAAGGATCCAAATGCACATATGTTTTCTTTCATGTGTTCCTAATAAATCTACCAGTTAGAAACAGACGAAGTGGAATACACGAGGATTGCTCGAACCCATCCTATTCATGTATTTCTAATAAATCCATTTGTTAGTCGCTGGATTATCACACGGTAATAGGGGTGAAAAGTGCAGGTGCCCGTGTTTTATTACAGATTTTCAGTAATCTTTTGTTTCATCAGTATCAACAAAGAAAATTATAAAGCAATGTATAACTCGGGTATGCTCAAATTTGAGTAAGAGTATTTCTCGTGATTTAATCACAAGTGCACAGCATGATCAATTCAAGAGGCCGTCCCTCCATATAAGGCCTTCTACACAAGCACACAACTTCTTAAGGACTCACTTTGAAGCACCGCATCACAAAACAAACTGCTTCCTAAATGTAAAGTGAAACTTAAAAACTACATTTTTTTTTTTTTTT
>CAIGRT010041304.1:0-15995 GCA_903798405.1 Fraxinus platypoda | reverse complement strand
ATCTCACCAACTTACATCGCAACATCAAAATCACACATCTAATTATTTATCAATTATATAAACATTACATCATTAATTATTTAATTAACCAAAAAAATTACATCTTTATTAATAACAAATTAATTCTTAAACAAAACCATTAAATATAAACTAGGCAAACGTGCATTGCACGTTGCTTGCACCTATTATATATATATATATATATACTTACTATTACAAGTGACTTTGTATCTCATAAAAATAGCTAGCCATCACAATTGATTTATGTAATAGATATAAATGTCACCAAGCTTCTCACTAGCTTTATCTAAGCCTATATCATCTTCCAATATGGTTGGAGGATTTTTAACATATCATTTGCACTAGTCAAACATTTTTACTAGTGAATTTCAAATCATGAGTATTCAATTTTACAATTGAACCAGTATCAACTACAATATAGTTCAACTTATGAATATTTTTCAAATATTCCAACGATTATTATTGAATATCCAATACAAATGTAATAATCGATTTTCATCCCATTTATCCACTTTTGACTTATAGTGCATCACATTTGTGAACCATCCTTAAACTTCTAAAATTAGTATAAGGGTTTCCCACCTTTTCTCCTTAATAGAAAGTCTTCTATGATTTATAAGGTACGTGGAATGTAACTTGTAAAATAAATTACCCCCCCCCCCCTCCCAATTCCTCAATTAGGAATACATGTACAATTTGTCTTGAACTTTTTATATAAGTTCTCAAGCATTAATGATAAGCCCTCACAATTTCGGGTTATACTTGAACTTAGAGTTCATCAACTCTTTTAAAGTTCAATTCATTCATCAACTAGACAATGTTCATATCAAATGCTTCGTGTATGTCCAAGTACTTTCTAATTAATTAGCGTTGCCAATTCACAAATAATACAAACGAAAAGACATTTTCATTTGAATTGCATTTCATAATGCACTTCAATCAACTATGTTTAATTGAACCATATAAGTTGACCAAATTCAACACATAGACCCAAACACAATTTAGGGTTAAAAATGCTTTCAAAGCATATACAAATTTAATTGGTTCCAAGATTGAATTCAATATGTTGCGGCAATTGGATATTGAAATAGAGCCAATATGAGCGCGCGTAACTATACACACACTTTAGAGTATTATAATACCAAAATGAAGAAAGCTAAGCATCTTGATGCTCAAGAATTGTAACTTCTCCGAACGTATGTAACTTATCAATTTTGTATAGTTTCATATCAAACAATAAGACACTTATTCACAAAGAATAGTTCATACATTTTCACAATTAGTTGGCATCCTTCCAAGCATGTATACATGTCCAATGGTTATGAGTAATTTTCTCATTTCTATCCATTCGTTGTTTGACTCAAATTAATCTCAACGATATCCATTTATGTTATGAAAATCGAAGTTCATCACAATGAAAGTGAAGGAATGACAACGAATATGCTTTATTCTAAACATTTATACATTCATTTATATAAGTTTATTCCATCTATAGTCAACATATACTATGACTAGGAATGCTAATGTCTCGTGGAAGCCTGTGCACTTCCATATATAAGAGACAACTTGAGATCAAGAGTTTCACCATCTCCATTTAATTATATATATATATTAGGATGGCCACTTTTCAGAAAGCATTAAATACCCGTCAACCTAGGAGAAGACCTCGGCTATCAAGATGAGGCCACGTATCTCTTTATCTAATGACTATTATTTCACTTCTTCTATATATATATATATATATATATATAAGGCACGAGTTTCACCCACTTTTATTTTAAATGCCATTAGTTGCAATCTCTAACGTATCTTTTCGAATTGAATAGACATTCATTCATGAAACAATGTCATGAAAGTTCATCTACATTCCCAAAACATAACTAACTCATTTAAAGTGAAAGTATGCAACCATTGACACAACACTTGGCCGATTTAAGGAAAACTTTCGAACGAAAGCGTCAACATGCTTTGAAAATGAAAATCCATTCAATCGAGGTTGAGAATTTTTTTTAAAATAACAAATAACAGTTATAAAATGGAGAAACACAATGGTCGGCATTTCAGATGTACAAGAATGGTATTCATATATTTTCATCTCTAAACGTTGGCATCTATTCATTCAATGAGCTAAACAATTATTTTAAATTCTCGTAAGGATAAATTCCTTTTAAATTTAAGTGGAAAGACACAATTTTTCACTTTTAGAATAACATGTATTCTCACGTCATTTCATGCATAATCTTATGAAATAATATTTCAATTCATAATTATGCAGAATTTAATTATCATGCATATAAAACAATTTTATATGTTACCAAAACATATAATCAAGTCGTATGTAGATTATATAATAGAATATAAAATGCACAAAACAAAATTCATCTTAAAATTGTTGGGGGGAATTACATCGTTATAAATGCATATGTTTCATTCTACAACAAATCTTTACATATGCATGAAAACGAACAAAATTTCTACTTACCGCAACCGAATATATGAAGACAAATTCAATATTTTCCATTCTTCAATGAAAGACATTTCATTCTTCAATTCAAACCTTTCAAATAATCAAAAGAGAGTTAGCCTTTTTTTGAAATCGAAACACAAGTTAAAAGAATTAGAAAACGGAAATGCAAAAGATAGAATTGATCGAGACAGGTGTTTGACACTTTCTGTTTAAGACGAATTTACCGTGCATCGGTGCTAATGATTTTAGGCTATTGTCTCCCAGGATGCAATGATCACGTTTCATAATAGGAGCACTTCAAATTATATAAACCAACGAACTTGAAACGAAAATTTCTCTACCAAGAACATGATTTTTGATGCAAGAAAACTATGAATTCTCTAGAGTTTTGATGCAATACAATCAAGAACAATGATATGGAATAATTTACAGCAATAAGAGGATCCAATTTATAGAGGATGAAGGGTTGTGGCCGGAGAGAAATGCCCCAAAACTCTGAATTTTTCATGAAAGGTCATTACCCTTCACAATGCTCGCATGACGTCGACTATGCCGCTCGAGCGGCGCCTATATATGCTAAATTCCCAGATTTTCTCATATCATTGGGCAACAATTTCTCATTCATCCGAAATTGATTTAAGATTCCAAATATACTATGATCATTCATTCGACGAGTAGAACAAGTTAGTCTATTTACTTCGTGATTTGACTATCGGATCACGTGTGAATATTTGTTTGAAGTTGACACAAGTCACATTTTCATGGTACTACTTAACCAACTTTAAAACAAATTCCAACAGTTTTATAACTATGAATTTTTTTTTTCATATGGTTTTTGGAGATATTATTTGCAACAATTTCTTTTGGGCATTTGGAATTTGAACTTTTTTGTTTTGTTTTACCAAATGCATTTATGGGTTTGTTATCTTCTCTGAGGTTTATCAAACGAAAATATAGTGATGTAGGAGAAACATGTCTGTTATCTTTCTTGGTCCAGTTTCCATCATTAAAATTTCTTTTTAATATTTATTATGTTGTCTATTGACCCATTTTTTGTAATGGCTACATGGACAAGAGATACCGAGCCCACTCGCATCCACACAATCAAATTTCAACATGTTTTGACTGGAGATATAGACAGAAAATGATGGAATTTATAGACGTGAGAGATGCTATATAACACGGGACAAAAATGTTCACGCGCCAGGAATACAATCAAAGATGATTGCATATTTAACAAACAATCACAAACAACTCAACCAAAGTGAAAATATTATAAACTCAAGCCAATAAATATGAAATAAACAAGAGAGAAGATAAAGTATGGTTTGAAGTATAAAGAGTTACATTAGCTTCAAATGTTACAAGAGTTGATTATTTATAGAGTTTTGGCCGAAGTGGTAGCCGTTGGATAAGAATCACGTGGCCTCATCTCCCAGGTCGAAGTCTCACATCACTCAGTCTGCTATGTATTTAATACATTGACAACGGGTCGCCACTCTACATCCTAGGCGACAACAATGACATTCATTATTACAAATGTTACATCAATCACTCTTAAAAATTGATGTAGATCCTCTAAAAGACAGCAATGACTTTAGCTAAAGGGAGCTTCGGATTGGAGCAATGGCTTCGGCTAAAGGGAGCTTTGAATTGGAGGTCTTCGATGTGAAGAGTTTCGGGATAGAGAGCTTCAAGCTTCTTCTTTGACTTTGCCAGCTTTAACTTGTATCTCCACGTGGATTATGTGGTCTTCACTCGAAGCCTTGGTGGCGAAACGTAACATTGTCTAAATTTGTTGTTATTCGATTATATATATAAAAATTCTTTCTTGCATGCAATTTATTTATTCACCAATGGGACTAATTATCTAGCCACAAACAAAGTGGAGAATGTGATTATTTATATGGCAACAAATTGAAATGAGTGGACAAAAAAAATTCATCCAGTTGACCCCGAATTCATAGAGAACAAAACTTGCTTTGTTATTGTTGTATTCACCAATGAATTATTCCACCACTTTTCTTCAGTGATTTTCTTGTTTAACTTTGTAAGTATTTTTAACTTCTTTAATTTTGAATTTCACGGCTTCTTCACTTTCTGATGGGGGACTTAGACATTAGTACTGTAGCTTCTGAGATGGGGGTTACAATAACCAATATTGTTGACCTCATTCAAGCCATTAGGGTTAGTCAGAGTGCTTTGCCCACAATGGAGGGTCAGATAGACTAAATTACGGGTTGGGGGCAACTAAAATCCCTTCAAATGTAACTACAGTCGACCTTGTGGACATTAGGGAGAAATATTGCATTCCCTATGACATCGAATTGCTAACCCTGTCTCATGATGAGCGAGCCTACTTTCCTAAGCATGGGTGTGTCCTATCAACAAGTTTCTTATGAATGGAGGACTTCATCGGTACCTTCACCATTTCTTTAGAATCGTTCTTAGGTCTTATGGATGGCACCAACCCAGCTCGTCCACAGTGTATGGGCCTAGCAAGTGGGGACCTACTTTTGTGGAAGGAGACCTCCCTAGGCAAGGATATGTCCCTCCACATCTTCCAACCTAGGGTCCTGGGTAAAGGGAATTTCAAAGGTTGGTACTCTTTGTGTTCATGGATGGTCCATTCTCCCTTTGTCATTGGCTTCTCTTCCTTCATCAAGGGGTAGAAAGAGACATGGTTTTGGTTCAGGGGGCACTAACAGACGTGTGAGGGTAACAAAGTTCCCTATGTGATAGTGCCAACAATTATTCCGAAACTAGTGAGTGTTTGTTTCTTTAGACTTTTGTTTACTAACTTTGAATCAGCTCTGACCTTTTCATATTGTCACAAGATTGATGGATCACTTCAAGTTGACCCAAGTAAAATTGGGTGTTATAGATTACATTTACCTTCATCATCTATCTTCAAGAAAATTTGATCGTTTGATTAACTCGAAGCGGCTTTTTGAGAAGTTCAACTTAATGACTCGAAGAAGTAACTAATTAGTAGGAAATCTCTTAACTATTGTAGTGGGTAATTCATACTAACTCTCTGTTATTTATTTATCATTTTTTTTTTACAGAAAATTTTAAGAAGATGAAGCATCCCACCCAAACATGGCCTCTATCCTTGCTGTCACCTTCACTTTCAAGATGAAGGGTTTTAAGCCCTCATCTATATCAGTAAAACAGGTGATGGATAGCAAGGAGGCTGATGGTCGAGAGGAGAAGGGCAACCTCTAGTCAAAGATAAGGGGAAAAATAAAGTGGAGGAGGTCCCCAAAAAGAAATTTACATTCTCCTTTACCGGAGAGGGGGGTCAATGTTCATCCCACAGCCTTAATTCGAAGACTTCATCGGGGAGAAACTGATGGTGACCTCTATTGCTGCGGCCAGAGGGGCAGAAGAGACCAACTATTGTGAAGCCTCTAAGGCAAGAATCGTCGAGGAGAGGGAGGACCTCGAGCGACTCAACAACTGCCTCCAATGTAGCTCATCGAACCAAGCTCTCCCTATCTAAGAGGATCGACGAACTGGCCTCGGAGGCTCTGTCCAAGCTTTCTCCAAAGATTCAAATCGTAACTGCCACATTTCATAAGTACTGGACGGATAGGTGACAGACCTCTGTGGAGGGTAGTGATTTGGTGGACATGTTTGCCACCATGGTGAGCTAGACGTGGAAAGCTTTTGGGGTTGCCATTGAGGTTGAAGTCCTCTTTAAAAACTTTCAGAAGAAGAATAAAGAATTTTTGAATAAGGCATCCCTAGGGAGGAGGAGGCCAAGAAAGAAAAGTCTGAAGCTGAGGTTGCCAAAAAGCAACAGGCTGGAGAGGCCACGAAGCTCACTTCTGCTTTAGCAGAAGTTGAGATTATGAAGAAAGAAGTCAACTTATCTCAAAGTGAAGTGGCTTCTCTTACCAAGTGAGTGGAAACATCCGAAGGCCATCAGAAAATAGCTGCTGAGATATTGAAAAGGTCAAATAAGGTGAATGCTGCCTTAAAGCAGCAAGTGGGAAAGCTTGACTCCAAAGTCACTGGCTTGACGGAAGAGGTGGAGGAAGCAAGGGAGGAAGCCCAGTCTACTGGTGATGATATTGTATAGTAGTACATTGCCAGGGATGACAACGCGACTTCTGAATCAATTGGCCCTAAAGCCATTGTCCTTCTTTTTGGCACCAATCCCCCCCTCCCCCCCACCTGCTTAGCTTAGGCTTTTGTAATAATTAGTTTTTAATTTCTCCAATGTAATGGCTTCGGCCCCCAATGTAAAAAACTTCAATGAATGAAATCTTTTTTGTTACACTTGTGTTACTTTATTGAATTTCATTTATATTATTGTTTTTCAATGTGCTTCAGCTTTTGTTAAGGCTTATTTTAATAGTAATTTGTACAAGTGTTAAAAGTTCATATGTTTTTTTTGACTTTTTGACTTTATTGTATTCAACATGGGGTTGAATGGTTCATCAATGCAGAGGCTTCCCCCATGACTTTCGTTATTGGGGAGCATATGTTATCCACTTCGACGAGTATTCCATCACTCCGTTGAAGTGCCCACACTTCCCTGCATAATGGATGGCTCGATAGGCAAAGGCTTCTCCTAGGACCTTTGTCGCTAGGAGGCACTTTTCTTTCAAGAATGTTAACAATGCTATTTTCATTGAATTAAACAAACCTTAGGTGTTCTGCATTCCAAGGATGAGGTTGTGCTTTACCATCCAAATTTTTGATCCTATATATTCCAGGTCGAACATTTTCTCTGCTACGGTAGAGACCTTCCCAATTGGGACCAAGAGTCCCTACTCTTGGCTCTTTAGAGGATAAGAATACTCTTCACAATATAAGAATACTCTTTAGAGTCCCTACTTTTGTAGTACCGGGTCATCTTTCGTTGGTAGGCAGCTAACTTCACTTGAGATTCATTCATCATTTCCTCAAGGAAATCAAGTTTGCACATCCTCAACTCATCGTTAGATATTTTATTGAACCGTAAGTAACGAGAAAATGGTAGACCTACTTCGACCGGACTCATAGCCTCTGCCCCATAAGCCATAGAGAAAAGAGTTTCTCCTGAAGCTGTCCTACAAGTGGTTCGAATAGCCCATAGGATCTAGGGTAGCTCATCCACCCAAGCTTCTTTGAAAGCATCCAAATTTCTTTTGAGAGTGTACTTATGGTTTTATTGGCGGCTTCCACCTACCCATTAGCCTGAGGATGGTGGGGGTGGAAAAGTGCTTCTTGATTCCTAGTTCCTCGCATAATTTCCTGACTTTCTTGTTATTAAACTGTTGCCCATTGTCTAACACGATTGAGTAGGGGATGCCAAACCTGCAAATAATGTTCTTCCATAAGAATTTGGAAGTGTTTACTTCGGTTATTTTAACCAAAGGCTCAGCTTCAACCCACTTAGTAAAGTAGTCAATAGCGACGATAACGAAGCTGACACTGCACTTTCCCTTAGGTAGGGGTCCTATGAGATCAATTTCCCATTTGGCAAATGACCAAGGGCTGGAGACAACAATTAGCTCCTAGAAAGGTTGTCTTTGTATTGTAGCGAAGCGTTGACACTTGTCACACCTTCTTGCAAACTATTGTGCATCATTCTTCAACGTAGGCCAGTAGTACCTATTTCTCAACACCTTTTATGCCAGAGCATATCCTTTTATATGATTGTCACAAATCCCTTCATGAATTTCTTGGAACACATAAGTAGTCTGCTTGCCACCTATGCATTGAAGCTAGGGTAGGGACAAATCTCGTTTATATAGTACATCATCTTGAAAAATAAAATGTGATGCTCGTCTTCTGAGCTTCTGTGTTTGCTCTTTAGCAGTGCCTGATCCCTGAGAAATGCTATGATGGGTTGCATCCATGGAGGAGTATCTTCGATCTACATCACCTGTTCAGCTTTAGAAGTTGAGGGTCTAGGGAGATGTTCTATAGGCACAAAGTAAGTAGTTCAGAGTCTTTACTATTTGCTGCTTCGAAAGAGCATCGGCATTGTCATTTTCTATGTGTGAGGTCTGTGCCAACTCGAACTTTTCAAAGGCTTGAACAAATTCCATTACCAATTCCATTTTTTGTAATGGTTACGTGGACAATAGATGTCAGAGCATACTCGCTTCCACAGAAGCAAATTTCAACATGTTTTGATCGGAGATTCAGACGGAAAGGATGACATTTATAGACATGGGAGATGCTCTATGATACAAGATAAAAATGTTCAAGCACCAGTAATATGATAAAAAATGATTGCATATTTAACAAACAATCACAAACAACCCAACCAAAGTAAAAATAATCTAAACTCAAGGTAATAAATATGAAATAAAAAAGAGAGAAGATAAAGTATGGTTGAAATTGTAAAGAGCTGCATTAGTTTCAAATGTTATAAGAGTTGCTTATTTATAGAGTTCTAGATGAAGTGGTATCCATTGGATAAGAACCACGTGACCTCATCTCCTAGGTCGAAGTCTCACATCACTCAGTCTGCTATACATTTAATACATTGACAAATGGTCAACCACCCTACATCCTAGGCTAACAGCTTTGACATTCATTATTACAAATGTTACATCAATTACTCCTAAAGATTGCCTGCAGATCCTTTAAAAGATAACAAGGGCTTCAGCCAAGGGGAGCTTCTGATTGGAGCGAGGGCTTTGCCCAAAGGGAGCTTCGGATTGGAGGTTTTCGGTGTAAAGAACTTCGGGAGAGAGAGCTTCGGGCTTTTTCTTTGACTTTGTTAGCTTTGACTTGTATCTCCACGTGGATTATGACGTGGTCTTCACTTGGGGCCTCAGTGGCAAGGCGTAAAATTGTCTAAATTTGATGCTTTTCGATTAAAAATTCTTTCTTGTATGCACTTTACTTATTCACCAATGGGACTAATTATCTAGCCACAAACCAAGAGGAGAATGTGATTATTTATTTGGCAACAAATTGAAATGAGTGGACAAAAAGAATTCATCCAGTCGACCCCAAATTCATAGAGAACAAGACTTGCTTTGTTATTGTTGTATTCACCAATGAATTATTCCTATTTTTATCTTCCCTCTTATAAGTTGTGGTTAATTTCATTTTAAGTGCTTAACTTTTTTATATCCAGTAGCTACAGACCATGTTGAATAAAATTTACTTGTTAGACGTGTTTGACACTTTGACTGGCTATGGAACTAATTTTTTCCAATCTGAAATTCGGCACAGAACATCAACTAATTATTCAAATTACGTTAATATGTGCCTTAAGTCCATCGAATCATGTCGTGTTCAATAGTGTTTTGATATCTATTTGTCTTTGGCTGTTGGTTTAGTTTTTCTTTAAATCTGGGAATATTACATTTTATACAATTTTGGGAAGTTGTTGATCAGATGTTGCTTAGGAAAACCACGATGCTTTTGTTCGACTGTCGTCTTTTTGCTGTCATCGAAATACATAAATATTTTTTATATATATTGTGGGGAACAAATTAGTCTGTATTTTCTTCCTCGTTTTTTGGCCTTTTTTCTTCTTAGTTCTATTTTTCTAGTACTAGTATATTTCTATTTTCAAGCTTTAGCTCAGTGTATGAATTTCTTTTCGTAATTTTGACTCTCTACTTGTGACAATTTACAAATAATGTGACTTTTCTATTCTTTAATTTGATGACCTCAGTTTCATTTACTCTGATACACTTCATCTATGATATTACAGGTTATGAGAAAAAGTTGGATTTAGTTATCCAATATTTCTCAGAGTAATTCACTACGCTTCTGCTTGGGTATTTCTCGCATTTTTCAAGGCATTCTCATCGCTTCCCGTCTCGCCTCCTTCTAAAACTGCGCCATTCTCACCTTTATTTTCTTTGGCAGCCTTGGGTTTTGCTTCTGGACTTGCAAATACCGGTCTACAGCATAGCAAAATCCTTGGTAGTTGCAACTGTTAAAGACTTGGAATTCAATTTTTTCGGTGCTTGTGTTGCAGTTGCTTGGATACTCCCGAGCGCCATAGACAAGCAGCAAGACAATTGGTGTAAAGTTTTAAAATATAAAAGATATGAACTAATTTAATTGAAGCTAAAATTATGTATTCATTACTTCAATGAAGAATCCGATTAATTTACACTAAGCAACCAGGAAAATATATACAGCAATGAATGGAATCTTTCCTAACAAACCGGCTGACTAACACGTCAAGGAAAAACAAATAAAACAATACAATTCTGTGCAAAAATAACTGCCTAACAAATCAGCTTCTAGATTGTTCTTCTGCTGCATCCTTGTCACCGAATCCAGCTTGGCTATCTTCTTGCTGACTGTGTAGGTGATTCATGAGATTGGAATCTTGCATCTTCAATATTCCCCCGCAAGATGGAGAGTAGATATTCATCACTCCCATTTTGGATAGGCATGAATAAAAATTTTGTGAACTTAAGAATTTGGTTAAAACATCAGCAATCTGAGAATTATTGGAAACATGTTGAGTCACAATGCTCTCATCTTGTATCTTGTCTCGAATCAAGTGACAATCGAGTTCAATATGTTTGGTTCTTTCGTGAAAAACTAGATTTGTGGCTATGTAGATAGCTGCCTTATTATCACAGTTAAGGACAGCAGCTTCAGGGAGTTTGATCTTCAAATGTTTAAGTAAGTAACCAAGCCAAGTGATTTCACAACATAGGTTAGCCATTGCTCTGTATTCCACCTCCGCAGAAGATCGAGATACCACATGCTATTTCTTTGACTTCCATGATATTAAAGACTTGCCAATGAATACACAGTAACCAATCACTGACCTTCTGGTATCAACACAAGCCCCCCAATCTGAATCACAATATCCGTTCAGCCGTATGTTTGAATCTGCAGGGTAGAATAGCCCTTGACTTGGTGCTCGTTTGATGTCCCTTAAAACTTTATGAGCAATATGTAGATGTAGGATTTTAGGACTCCCCATAAAACGACTTAATAGTTGGACTGAGTAGGCAAGATCTGGTCTGGTGATGGTTAGATATATCAATCTACCTACCAATCTCCTGTAAAGTGATGGTTCAGGTAGCAACTTTCCTTCATCCTTGCTAAGCTTCACGTTTTGATCAAGAGTAATTCTGGCAGGAGCAGACCCAATGGTGCCTGAGTCCTTTAGAATATCGAGAGCATATTTCCTTTGACAAATGTGTATTCCATCTTTGGTCCTTCCAACCTCAATGCCTAGAAAATATTTTAATTTCCCTAGGTCTTTGATTTTGAACTTATCATTGAGGGACACTTTAAGCTCATTAATAGTATCAATACAATTCCCAGCAATTATTATATCGTCAACATAAACAAGTATTGCAGTAAAAAATTCACCAGTCGACTTGATAAACAGGCTGTAATAAGCCTTTGATTGAATGTAACCTTGTTCAACAATAAAATTGGAGAGTTTTGAATACCATTGGCGTGAGGCTTGCTTCAAGCCATAGATACTCTTCCGCAACTTGCACACTTTGTTTCCATTGGCATTATAGTAACCAATGGGTAGTTCCATATAGACATCTTCTTCCAATTCTCCATGCAAAAAAGCGTTATTCACATTAAATTGACATAAGTTCCATCCCTTGATGGCTGCAACCGCAAGTAAAGTTCTGATGGTGATTAACTTGGCCACAGGGGAGAATGTCTCGTGGTAATCAAGTCCCTCTTGTTGCATGTATCCTTTAGCTACTAATCGTGCTTTGAATCTCTCAACACTGCCATTTGCATTGAATTTCACCTTGTAAACCCATTTACACCCTATTGCTTCTTTACCAAAAGGTAGTTTGGCCAAGGTCCAAGTATCATTAAGTTCAAGGGCTTCAATTTCAGCTTTCATGGCAGCACACCACTCAGGAGAGGATAAGGCTTCTTGATAGGTTTTAGGTTTTGTGTGACTTATTATTGAAGTAGCAAAGGCACGGTGATGAGTGGATAGTTTATCATAGGAAATGCTATCAGTAAGAGGAAAAACATTACATGTAATCTCAGTTTCTTTCTTGCTGTTGAGTTTCTGGAGTGGGGGAGGTGAAGCTGCTTGTTGACACATGAAATTCTGTAAGTGAGAAGGAGCTTTTCAAATTCTGTTGGACCTGCGAGGTAAATGGCTGGTGACTGGTGTATTTGATTCTATGATATCAGTGACTGATTGATCAGTAACTGGTTGATCAATGTTCTGATTTGTGTTTTCATGAGAATTGAAGGATTCAAAATGATTTATAAAATCGTGTTCACCATTATAATTGGTGTTATCAAATGAAGGGGTGATGGAATCATTGCTAATGACAGGGTTTTGTGTAAACCTGAGATGATTGAAGTCAGTTAAGGTTGTATTTTTGTTAGGACCTGTGTTTCTAAAAGGAAAAATACTTTCATGAAAGTCAACATTTCTTGAGATGAAAACCTTATTTGTTTTTAAATCCAGCAACCTATATCCTTTTACTCCAAATGGATAGCCAATAAAAACACACTCCCTAGATATAGGATCAAATTTGTGTCTACCACTTACAAGGGTGGTGGCAAAGGCTAGGCAGCCAAAAACTTTCAAATGGCCATACTTAGGCTTGATTTTGAATAACATTTCAAAAGGACTTTGATTGTTTAAAACATGAGTTGGTGTTCTATTTATTAAATATACCGCAGTCAGTACAAAATCATTCCAGAATTTCAGAGGGAGTCTACTTTGAAATTGTAGAGCCCTTGCCACATTCAAAATATGTTGATGTTTTCGTTCTACTACCGCATTGTGTTCAGGTGTTTCAACACAAGTTCTTTGATGTGTTATCCCCTTTTTAGAGTAAAAATCAATCACGTTCAACTCCTCTCCATTATCTGTTCTAATGGTTTTAACTCTAGTTTCAAACTGATTTTCAACTATGGCACAAAAATTTTGCAAAGCTGTGGTAGCATCAGATTTAAAAGCAAGCATGTAAACCCTTGTGCATCTACTAAAATCATCGACAATAGATAAGAAATACTTAGAGCCATCTCTGCTTAACTCATTACAAGGTCCCCAAATGTCGCAATGGATTAATTCAAAACGTTTTCTTGATTTGTGGTGACTGATGTTAAAAGGTAGTTTGTGCTGTTTGGCTAAAGGGCAAATGGGGCAATGACTTACACTAGGGGATACACGAATGTTTTCCTCAGGAGTGAAATCAGTAACTGAAGAATGCCCTAATCTGTAATGCCACAAAACAAAATCCTCATTTTTCTTAACAGGTTCAGAAGTGGAGGACGGACACTTGAATCGATTGAAAGCATTTGATAAAGCTGAGGGAGAAACTTGCCTTTTCACCATGTGATCAAGTCCACCTTTCACCTCACCCATTCCAGTCGTTCTCCAGCTCGAAAGGTCCTGGATATAACAGCAATTTGAAAGGAAAATGAGACAACAATTTTCAGTTTGAGCAAGTTTCCTTGCTGAAATCAAATTAAATGAAAAACTAGGAATGCAAAGCAAATTAAGTAAAGTGATATCCTCTGAGATTTTGATAGTCCCAACATGAGTGACTGGGAAATTTTTTTCATTTGGTAATCCTACACAATAAGACACTTTAGCTTGAATGGAAGTAAAAAATGAGGTAGAACAGATCATGTGATCTGTTGCCCCAGTGTCAAGGATCCAAGGAATTTCAGAAATGGTTCATTGATCATAGTGATAGGTGGTTAGGCTTAATGGTATACCAGATATCTTGTGGTTAAAGTCAGCAGATGGTAGAGGATTAGCTGGTGTCTGAGAGTTGTTTGGTGAGAACAGAAGTTGTTGAGGACTTGTCACTGGTCTGATGAGTGCCATCAGCTGAGAATATTGCTCCTCACTTAAGAATATTTGGCCCCTGTCCTTCACTACTTCCTGGCTAGATAGTGTTGCTGAAGAGACCATGTTAACAGCAGCCTTTCCCTTATCATTAAATCTCTGTCCTTGTGAATATCCATTCAGCTTATAGCACCTATCCGCTGAGTGTCCTGGCATCTGGCAATAAGAGCATGGTGACTTGGGATTTGCCTTGAAGCACCTATCAAGAGAATGACCTGCAATCTTGCAATGAGTGCAATAGTATCGATCCTTCTTCTGTGAGGAGAAGTTTTGGTTTCCTGTCTCTCTATAGTTCCTTCTGCTCAAAAGTGCCATGGAATCAGAATTGACAAGGCTAGGATTTGATATCTCTCGCCTCTTCTCCTCTTGTTGAACTAAAGAATATACCTCATTCAAACTAGGAAATGGTTTGATTAGTAAAATCTGAGCCTTAATTTCTTTATAGGAGTCATTCAACCCCATCAGAAATTTCATGACCCAATCTCTCTGCTGGTTTTCAACAACTATCTTCATTCCCCCACAAGTGCAATTAGGAACATTCTCATAATTTAATAGCTCAACCAAAAGGATTTTGAGCTTGGAATAATAAATACTCACAGAATCTTGGCTTTGCATCAGAGTTGTGATATCCTTCTTAACTTCAAAAATACGTGGAGCATTTTGTTGGGAAAACCTTTTGCTCAAGGTCCAGCCAAAGGAGGTGAGCAGTCTCAGCATAGATAGTACTGCTCTTAATGTCAATGGCATTTTGTTGGGAAAACCTTTTGCCATGGCATTTTGCATCCAAGTTATGACAATGTCATTACACCTTAGCCAATGTTCCATCAGAGGCTCACTGAGATCGTTTGGTTCGCACAAGGAACCATCAACGAATCCCAATTTGTTTTTTATCCTTAATGCCCTCTTCATTGAACGGGCCGAAGAGTAGTAATTGCTTGAATCCAAGACATGAGTGACTAGCATAAGATTTCCTCCATCATCATTCCCTATATAATAAGGGCTACTGGGATTTGTTGGATCATGAGGAAGAACAGTTGAATTCATTTCCTTTGTTGGTTTAGTATTCTGGATTTGGTTTGGATTAGCATTTGTGTTTGCTGAATTAGATTCTTCCATTTAGGCTCTGATACCATGTAAAGTTTTGAAATATAAAAGATATGAACTAATTTGATTGAAGCTAAAATTATGTATTCATTACTTCAATGAAGAATCCGATTAATTTACACTGAGCAACCAGGAAAATATATACAGCAATGAATGAAATCTTTCCTAACAAACCGGCTGACTAACACGTGAAGGAAAAAAAAATAAAACATTACAATTCTGTGCAAAAATAACTGCCTACAAATCAGCTTCTAGATTGTTCTTCTGCTGCATCCTTGTCACCGAATCCAGCTTGACTATCTTCTTGCTGACTGTGTAAGTGATTCATATATATATATATATATATATATATATATATATATATATATATATATAAACGGAAAACAGGGCAGAAAATTAATTCCAGTTTTGTTCACGTTTCGTCAATCTCCGGTGATGTCGTTCTATTTTTGCTTCTTTAATTTCAATATTATATTAGGCTAGATTTTTACATTGCTAAAGCTATAGATGAACCCTTGTTTTGAAGTTTTTAGTATTAATTAATTATTTTGACGTTAATTTATTTGAATGCGTGGATGTTTATTATGGTTTAGTTTGTTTTTCAATTAATTG
>CAIGRT010041299.1:0-29774 GCA_903798405.1 Fraxinus platypoda | reverse complement strand
AACCATCTTCTTTGTCTCAAGTTCAGTTCTTTCAGATCAAAGATATACTTCAAACTTTTGTAATCAATAAATATTGAATTAAACTAGTTGTACACTCCTTTTGTACATCAAATTTGACATTCTTGATATGTCAATGTACAAAAAGAATGTACGTGTAGCAACTTTGATAAATATGTGACATTTCTAACCACAAAGATAATACCTCTAATTCTTCATTGTCAACACCACTGCAGCTAACTTCAAGTCATGTGTTTTCTAGTTTAACTCATTCTTCTTCGATTGTCTTGAAACATAAGCTATACATTTTCCATTCTACATTAGAACACAACTCAAGCCTTGGTGTGAAGAATCACTATAAATCACAAAATTTTTAGTTGAAAATGGAAGAGTATATATAGGCAGAAACTAATCTACTCTTCAACTCTTGAAAACTACATTCCTTAGTCCACTTAGATTTAGAGTTTTTTCTTGTCAAACTAGTAAAAAAAAAAGAGCAATTTTAGAGAAATCATCTATAATCCAACGATAATAACATACTAGTCCGAGAAAACTCCATACTTCTGTCACATTAGTAGGATGTTCCCATTTTATTACTATCTCAATTTTTAGAGGATCTCCATAAATGCCTTCTGTTGAGATAACACGATCCAAAAATACAATTTTGGCAAGATAAAATTCACATTTGCTAAACTTAACATACAACTACTTATCTTGCAAAGTCTGTAAAATAATCCTCAAGTGCTCAGGATGTTCATCATGACTATAAGAATAAACCATATGATATCAATAAAAACAATCACAAATATGTCAAATATGTCAAATATGAGTGAAACATCCTGTTCATTAGATTCATAAATGCTGCTTGGGCATTAGTCAAACTAAATGGCATCACCAGAAATTCATAATAGTCATACCAAGACCTAAAAGTAGTTTTTTGTACGTCAACATCCCTAATTTTGAGTCGATGTTATCTAGAGAACAAGTCAATCTTTGAAAATATTGTAGCACCACGAAATTGATCAAACAAATCATCGGTACGAGGCAAAGAATACATAAAGCTACAATCTCATTCTACCATCTTTTTTCTTCACAAATAAGATTGGTGCTCCCCACGGAAATACACTGGGTCTAATGAAAACATTATCAACCAAATCTTATAGCTGAACTTTAAATTCTTTCAGCCTTGTTGGAGCCATTTTGTAAGGTGTCTACGAGATAGGAGTAGTTCTTGGAATCAAGTCAATGGTAAACTCAATCTTCTTATCTGGAAGATCTTCAGGAAAATCTCATACAACTGGTAGATCTTCAAGTTTTAGCTTAGTGATTTGGGTGTCAATTACAAGAGCCAAATATGCATGAAAACCATTTCTAACAAATCTTCTAACATCAAGTACGAATATTATATATGACGAAAATATTCTTCATTCACCACTAAGAATAATTCCAAGCTCGTCTGTCCTTTTGAACACCACATATTTTCAAAAATAATCAACTGAAACATGATTAGCAGCTAAAAACTCCATTCCAAATATAATATCAAAATCATGAATATCAAGTAGATTCATATTAGCTTTCAATTCCTAATAATTCACTTTAATCACACAAATATGAACTATTTTTTCATTAGTGTAATACAACCAAGAGGCAAGAAGTCTTCTAAGTTCTTCAATGAAGATATATGCTTCGAAGAGCAAAAACAACAGCTTTAGCAATCCTATCAGCTATATGATCATTCTGAGCTACATTCCCACGTCGTAGTCACTCATGAGTTTGATGAACTTACTCATTAACCCTACTAAATTTTATAAGCTTTTCTCTATCAGGAGCAACATGAGGTTAAAGCGGCACATCCTGGAGCTTGTGAGTTTTACCACCAAGAGCCATGACCTACCTACAAAATATGCATGACCTGTTGAAAACAAAATCAGAAAAGATGTGCTACAAGTCTTTTAACTCGATAACTATACTCTAATACCAATTGACACAATCCATTCCGAATCACTTGAGTGGATCCGAAATGTGATGTGCATCGATGATTGATGCCAGCTAAATGCTGAACCAACAACCAAGGCAACTTTGGCCCGCTGTGACTATGATACATTTCTAAAAAAAAAAATTGACAAAATTTCCATTGTAATGTGGATTAGAACCACTCGGAAACCAAAACATTTCCTCAAATATATACATAAAATTTAAGATAGGGTACACCAACCCCTCAAAATATAAACTTCTCAAAATAAATTGCAAACAAATCGATATTCACCGTTCTTTACCAACAAAAGCCTCCAAATGTACTAAATATACAAAATATAGAACGAACCCATGATATTAATGCATAAAATACAAAATGGCTTATCCAACATGTTAAGCATGTGCCTCAAAAGAAATATAGACTACATAATCTGAAAAAATAAGTCGTACAACTAATAAAGATACATGGTTTGATTCAATGAATCAACAGGCTCCAATACTGCTCAACTCAACTACTATCTTATAAAAAAAGGAATGACAAAAATATATGAACTTGCAACTCAATGAGTGGACGGTTTGCGAATAAGTACTGTTTTCCATTTATACATATTTACATACAAAGTTTTACTTATTCTATTGCAACTTTAAGCAATTCTAGATTCCGATAATAGTTTTAAGACTGAAACATTATAGGATAACAAAATCCTTTATTCGTTATTATAAATAATCAACTATAAAATATTTTGAATATAATTAATTGATATCTGTGAAAATCTAAGTAATATCATTTCACAATACTATAAGTAGAAATTTTAATTATGAAAATGAATATTTGAATTCTATAATCTGAAATCTGATAATTTGTAATAATATTGAAAATGACACTAAAATGGTACCAGAAATAACCATACTTACATATCGATTAATATCGATGTATATGCCGAAGCTATTCATATCTGACAATTCTAAAATTCTAAAATTCTGGCCATACACGTGCAGAGCTGTCGAAAGGCTATATTTTGGCAATACTCTATGAAAACATGTTAATAGCAGTGCAGAGTAGGTAAAATCATCATAATTGGTCATACACTATGGAAATAGATTCAGATCAGTGCACACTAGGATAAAATCACATGTGTACTTTCTGATGGTTTTAAAACTAATTTTATATACACTGAAACATTTTATATTGATATAATATACCAATAAAATGATTTAGTTGAAATGTAATTAGCTTTAAAAAAAATGCTTATTTATAAAAAAAAATCCATTTAATCTAAAAATCATGCATTTCTAATTTCAACACTTGAAAATAATCAATTTATGCTACTTATATGATTTACGACAAGAGCAATAATAAATAAAAAATTCATATAAGCTGTAGAACTAATATAAATTAAATAAATGCTTATCTTCCTAAAAAAGATAGTTTTACACACATAAAATACTAGTTACAAGCTATGATGGTCGATACGCTTGTCCAATATCCTCGTCACTACCTTAATGCAAATGGAAATTAACCAATTAAGAAGTTTGAGTTAGAAATTGTACTCCTTTCCCTAAATCTAATCCTTCTTCCTTTCTTCCATTTTCTCTATTATTTCCCTTTCTTTCTTCTCTTTCCCGTTTTCTGCTTTCTGTATCCGTTTTCTGTTTTTGGCCGCAATGGGGGAAAATAGGTAAAATGAAAATGGTTTGTTTTGGTAAACCACTAACACCAAATTGCAAAGTAAGTCCTCAAATCTTGATATAATATAACATTTAATACTATACTTCCTATAACTCAAAATTAAATCCCTAAATTTATATTTTAATCATCTTAAACTCTTAAGTATTTTTTTTAATTGTAAAATCAACCCCAAGAAAATATTTATTCAATTTAAGTACCTATTTGACTTTGACCAGTCCAATTTTTTGACTTTGAAAAAATAATCTTGGCTTTGGCTAATATGAAATGAGTTGTAACATCCATGTTTATAATTTTCCTGAGGTACTTGATTTAAATTCAGGTGTTTTTCCCCCCAACTCAATCACAATGCAATATGATTTAAAAAAAAAAAAATCGACTCGACAAATATTTCGTTTGAAAAGATTAACGCGAGAAGGGAAAGAAAATTGATTTGTTTTCAAAATACATTAAAGAACAAATAAATTTTATTACACATAGATGGTATCATAATGTCCCATTCTTTTTAACTTATAAAAATCCAGTTCTTCAAAAGAAAACTGGAAAATGGATTAAGCCTGATGGTACAATTGTACACCCCAACTTCTATACATTATTGAGTGTTACTACAAGATTTAAATTTCGTACCGCAAATTTGGAAACGATAAAAAAAAATTCCTTTTTTTTAATTGTAAATAATAATAATAATAGTACGAACCAAACATGAAATTTATATCTCTTCAAAATGAAATATAATGACCTGTTTAGGGGATAAAACGCGTCTTCCACTATAAATCAAAATTTAATAGTCAACTAGAAAATAAAGAACTTAATAATTTTATTCTCTTCAAATCCTTTGGCAGCTCGAATCACCAGAACTAAATTATAAATTTTGTAAGAGTGAGTATATGATAATACATAGTAAGATACATGCAGTTTATATAACACAGTTAGATAAATCAATAAAATAGACATTTTATACTACATTTCATTTGCAGTATTTCAATGATCAAGCGAGATACTGATCACGTAATTATTCTCGAATTTTCGAAGGAGTTCGAATATCATTAGAAGAACTCAAAAGAGTTTCAGAAGGTCCATTAGTAATTCATGTAATATTTCATTGAATATATAAAATGTAAAGAAATAACCACTTACATGTTTCGTTAAGTGTCTTATTTTGGTAAATTCTGAATAAATCAAAAGAAAAATTTTGAAAGAAAAATCCAAATTGCAAGTTCAAAAGCCTCAATTTCTCGCTTTGGATTTATTTAAATGGGTGTGTATTGTTTTTTGAAAACCAAAAGCATACGAAGGGGGTCCAATTTGAGGGAAGTATAAATAGAATTTCATATTTAAAGTGGGATACTACTATTCTAACTGAATGAAATAAGAAAATGTGGAATTCTAAGAACATAAAATTAGAATCAACTTTGACCCTAATCAAAATAGGATCAGTACATAAATATATATTAAACACCATAATCATGGCTGAGTACATTTATCTTTTAAATCCTCAATTAACTTCATTAATTATCAACTAAAGATGAGTTTCTTTGGACTACAATATCTTATGTTTAATTATTCGAAGTAACTTTTTCTCGGATTCATAAGAGTCATTTAGTACAAGCTTCAAAATGAGCCCAATATTACGGGTAATTCTCGCTCCATCTATATTTAATTATTTGCCTTAAATAATATAAAATTTAATACTCATTTTCATTTTAAACCCTCAACATTTAAAAATTATCAAAGTGCCTTGGTCCAAATCTTTATTAAATAATCTCATTCTATAAAATTTAGAGGTATTATAACAATCCAACATTATATATATATATATATATGTATATATATATATATATATATATCCTACAAAAGTTGTTGAAAATATAAGTTAAAGTCAATAATTAATTTTTAACAACACATTTTGAGAGATCTACAACTTTTATTAACTTTTCAACCATACATTTTATCAACATTTATCAAAATCTACTAAAAATATGATTTTAACAAAATCAAACAGGGGCTTAATCCCTACACTATTTTACTCAAAAAACCATTGAATCGATTATTAATTATAAAATTGTATCATCTAACATTGATTTTATTCGAGTTCATCTTGACGCATACTAATGTGAACCCATATAGCAGTGGAAGCTCTGAAATCCACAAAAGTTTGAATCACAACTCCAAGAAGGAGAAAATTCCAGTTTGAAACTTGACCCAATAATTTATTGAATCAAGGAACCAAAGTTATGGAAGAACTTGACCCCTTAATTTTAAAAAAAAATATGAACCTTGCTATGAATTTGTTGAACGCCACAANGAATCACAACTCCAAGAAGGAGAAAATTCCAGTTTGAAACTTGACCCAATAATTTATTGAATCAAGGAACCAAAATTATAAAAGGAACTTGACCCCTTAATCACAAAAAACATGAGCCTTACTATAAAGTTGTTGAGTGCCACAAAGATGAAATTATTGATAAGTTCAAAATTGAGTTCAATGAAGAACTAGAAGAAAGCAACCTTACTTTGATTTAATCTCTCAATAATGTGTTAATTTATAATGAAAGAACAAGGCCATATATATAGGCAACTCATAAAAACCCAAACTAAAACGTAAAATATCAAGAAAATATCAAACAAATAGAGTTCTAAACAAAAAAGGAAAAATTAAATTGCTTTCAGATTTTTGTACTGCACGCGCGCCGTTCAATTTGTTTGGCTGCGAGTTAAAATTTTGCCTTCGTGTGCGTGCGACCTATTTTGCGTGTGAACGCGCCCTACTATCCGACTACATGGTTTCGATTCTTCTAATTTATGAATTAAGTGCACTAATCTTTGTTCATCTTCCATTCCCGATATGAAACTTGATGTTTTGCTCGTTGCAATCGAAGTCTTGGCCCACATAGGTTGAACAAGTAATCTCATGACTTCCTTGATCTTCTTTGCTGGCAATCTCATCATTGACCTTATTCCACAATCAACAGATTCTTGATAGCCTTCATCCCATGATTCTCATCATTCATTCCCTCTTCAAAATGATTTGTCCTCGAATCTCCACCTACATCAAACAGAGAAAAATCGGAAATTTTGAAAGTAGAAATGTTATATTCACTTTGAAGATCAAATTTATAGGCATTGTCATTGATCTTTTTCAAGCATTTGGAACGATCAATCTTTTCTCTGTTGCAATTTTGACCTCCTTTAGTCCAAAAAACGCTATTTTCTCATATGCATCCAAACCCAATCACTAGTTCAAATGTAATAGGCCTCTGTCCTTTATTAGCTTGAGAAGCATAATTATCAGTCTTCTTCTCAACTTGACAGTGCACCTTCTCATGGATTGATCTTACAAATTCAGTCTTCTTCTTCTTCTTCTTCTCATCTAGACTACATCTTTCATCAACATGTAAAAAAAATTAAATCCAAGAGAGTTAATGCATCAAAACCATATATAATTTCAAAATGTTTATAAAATGTAGTAGAATGTATGGTCCTATTATATGCAAATTCTATGTATGTCAAACAATCATCCCATCTCTTTAAATTCTTATTGACTATAGTGCGCAAAAGTTGTGTCAATGTCCTATTAACTACCTCAGTTTGTCCACCTATTTGTAGGTTACAAGTAGTAGAAAATAATAATTTGGTTCCCAAATTATTCCACAAAATTCTCCAAAAATGACTAAGAAACTTAACATCTCTATTAGACACAATACTATCAGGTATCTCATGGAGTCACACTAGTTCCTTAAAGATTAAGTCAGTTATGTTCGTTGCATCATCTATTTTATGACAAGGAATGAAGCATGTCATCTTACTAAACCTATTACGAATTTACGTATGAATGTCAACAAAGTAAACTGTTACGAATATACCTATGAATGAACACAAAATGTGGTTTATTAATTTTATAAAAGTGCTAGGTGCATTAGTAAGTTCAAATGGTATAACTAATCAACAATTCATATTTAGTGTTAAAAGTAGTTTCATTCATCTCTTTTTATCCTAATATGGTGATATCCACTTTTAAGATCTATTTTACTAAATATACATGACCCATGCAATTCATCAAGCATTTTATCTAACCTAGGTATGGAATGACGACACTTTACCGTTGTTTGTTGATTGCCCTGCAGTCAATGTACATTCTCCAAGTCCCATACTTTTTTGGTATAAGCAGCACTGGCACGACACATTGATTCATGCTTTCTCTCACATTCCCTTTGCTCATAAATTTCTCCACTTACCTTTGAAGCTCCTTTATCTCATCGGAATTACTTCTATAAGCTAGCTGGTTTTGGAATAACAACTCCAGGTATAAAATTACTCCAGGTATAAAATTAATCTGATGCTCAATGCCTTGAAATGGGGTTAGCTTTCTCAAAATTGAGCTATGATTTCTTGTAGACCAGCAATATCAAAGGCTGGTTTACCACTAAAGCCCTCTTTATTTCAAACTCTTTTGCAAAGAAACTCACTTTTGACTTTTCTTCTCTCTGAATACTTTCTTTTCTCTATTGTGGCTCCACTTTTCTCTTTATTTCTAGCCACCTCACTATTTTCTCTCTTTTTTGAAGTATTAGTGTCACTCTTCTTTTACCTCTCTTTGTGTTTATTCTCTTCCAGGTCTCAATTTCAATTGATCCTTATAGACTTCTTTCAGTTTTAGTGGAACAAGAGTAACAAATTTCTCATCTTTGACAAAGCTATACATATTTTTGTACCCGTCATGTATTACTTTCCTATCATACTATCATGGCCTCCTTGACAAGATATGTCCAGCATGCATAGAAACCACATCACGCATCACTTCAGAACTATACTTCCTAATTATGAACTTTATTAAGACTTGCTTATTAACCCTAACCTCTACACATTCATTCAATCACTGTAACCTATAGAGTCAGGATGTTTTAGCATAGTCAAACTCAATTTTTCTACAAGGGTAGTACTAGCAATATTTTACAATTCCTCCATCAATAATCATACTACATACTTCATTGTTGACATTGTACCTAGTATGAAAAATGTTCTCCCTTTGCTACTCCATGTCATCCACCTTGGTTTGTGTACTGAGAGCACGCTTCGTAACAAGTGTTTTACCTACCACCGGGTACTTTTCCCAGGCACTATTTCTAGTATCCTCCAATTCAGGCATCTCATCACTATCACTCACCACCTTACTATTATCACGCAAGATCATTGCCCTTTTGTTTGGGTATTGAGAAGCAATGTGCTTTGAACCCAGGGTATCTAAAACACTTGATATCCCTATTTCTAGAAGGTTGAAAATATGCATTGGGTTTTACTTTGATAGCTACTTCCTTTTTTCCCCTTGGTGGTTCGGTCTTAACCTTTGAAACAACCTCTTCACTTCTATTGTTATCTCACTTCGATTTACAAGAAGGATTAGAACCCGAAGAATACCTAGCTGCTCCTTTTCTTTTTAGCTATTTCTCCACCTTCATAGCCACATGGAACATGTTATTCAACTCAACACAATGTTGTAGTTCCACTACATTGGTTATCTTCCTACTCAAGGCATTCAAGAACCTGGCCATTGTTAATCCTCTTCAACATTTGCTCTAATTATATCTGTCTCCATCTCTTTATGGTAATCCTCCACACTTCTCGAACATTAACTAATGCTTTGAAGTTTTTGATAAAGATCCCTATAATAATGATTAGGTACAAACCTCTTTTTCATGATGACCTTTAATTCACCCCATGTTTCAATAGGCCTCTCATGATTTCTCATCTTACTTGTTGCTAATTTATCCCACCACATGATTGCATAATCGGTAAACTCTATTACCACTAGTTTCACCTTTTTCTCCTCCGAATATGCTCGCTCCCGATTCCTCATCCTTGATGTAACCACTTGATCCCACCAAGTTATAGCGTACTCAACAAACTCAAGAACTGCAATTTTCACCATCTTCTCCTCCGAATAATTATGGCAATCAAAGATCAACTCAAACTTCTTTTCACACTCTAATTATACGTCCGGATTGTTTTTACCTTAGAATAAAGGAATTTTCATCACCCAAACCCTATCTCCACCAAAGTCTCTAGGATCTCCTCTAGGCCCTCTTTCACGTCTATCTCCTCTATCCCTCATCCTACCCACTATGACCTTTGATATTTGATCATCCTCTTTAGTACTATCCACTTCATTCTAATAATCAGATTCAACTCTAGGATCGTACCTATCTTGCCTCCTAATATTATGATATTCTATCTCTAATTTCTCCAAATACCGCATTAATTTGCTTGAATTGTTGTTGCATGGCTCTCATCATGAAGGCTTGATTGTCTCCCTCTCTATATATTGATTATTCTTTATCAGACATCCTAATAACTGGAATTTGTATGCCTCACTTGTTTGCACTCGTGTTTCACTCAAATTTGGCTTTTTCCCTCTAATAATCTCAACACTCTTGCATTTTTCCTCTCAATGCTTTCTTTCAAGTCCTTTAAGGAACTAAACGATCTCATCAAAAAATTTCCTCTTGTGAGGTTCAAACTTGCAAGAACAAGGAATTTAAGAAGAATAATGATTTGAGAAAAAAAACTCAAGAAAGAAATGAACGAAAGAATTGAATGATAACACAACCAAGAATTTCGAAAGAATTGAATGAAAACACAACCTAGAATTTCAAAAAAGTGTTTCTTGAAACCGATTTATGCCTTTTCCACAACAATATTGATACCAATGGATGATTTAAGTATTGAACCGATTTATTGAAAGAAATTGCGCTTCAGGAATTTTCAAAAAAGTGTTTCTTGAAGTCGAATGAGCCTATTTTTTGCTTGGAATTTTCCTTTATCTTCTTGCTGGATTTTTTTTTTAATTTTCGTTTTTTTTACACTAAATATGTGAAAAATCAATAAAGGCAAGAAAGATCAAAACAAAATTGCATTGGTGCACTAAATTTGATGCACAAAACAATATTTGAATGTTCTTGGTATTTGTGTTATGTAAAGGACTCAAGAAGATGATGAATATTCAAGAAACGATGGAGACTCGAAGAAAAAGATGAAAAAATTTGAGATAATGATAAAACCTTGATTTTAGAACCAAATTTCTGATATCAACTGATGTGAACCCATGTAGCAATAGCTCTGAAACCTACAAAAGATTGAATCACAACCCCGAGAAAATTAAATCTCAGCTTGAAACTTGACCCAATAATTTATTGAATCAAGGAACTAAAATTATAAAAGACTTTGACCCTTTAATCACAAAAAAATTGAACCTTGATATAAGGTTGTTGAACGCCACAAAAATGAAATCTTTGATAAGTTCGAAATTGAGTTCAACGAAAAATAAGAAGAAAGCAACCTTGTTTTGATTTAATATATGAATAATGTGTTAATTTACAATGAAAGAATGAGGTCATATATATAGGCAACTCATAAAAACTTAATTAAAACGTAAAACATCAAGAAAATATCAAACAAATAGAGTTATAAAGAAAAAAAGAAATATTAAACCGCCTTCAGATTTTTGTACTGCGCACTCACCGTTCTATTTATTTGGCTACGGGTTGAACTTTTGCCCCTGTGTGCGTCGTCGCGCCGCTTTCCGGCTACACTACAGGCTTCTCTTCTTAATTAAGTGCACTAATCTTCATTCATCTTCCATGCAAAAATAAAATTTGATCTTTTGCTCATTGCAATTGAAGTCTCAGCCCATGTAGCATAAACAAGTAATCCATGACTTCCTTGATCTTTTGCAATATCGTCAATGGTCCTTCTACCATAATCAACGAATCTTTGCTAGTCTTTGTCTCATGATTCTCTTCACATACATAGTATAATGAACATAGAACTAAGCTAGAAGAAGGACATATTAAAGCTAAAAGAAAGCTCAAAGAAGAACTTGACGGGAAAAGCAAAGGTAATTGTTTGTGGTCCCCATTAATTAGATCAACTTCAAACATTTTCTTGAGTCGAATGATTATTTGGACAGTATATACAGGTGAATGATGGTTTGTCTTGAATATGTTGAAAGCTTGGTCCAACCTTTGTAGAGGTTAATATTAATTATAGAAATTAATCTCATTTTTTATATTTATCATCTTGTATTTACAATGAAGGTTATTAACTTGCACAAATAATCAACAAACTTAATTTCTATATTAAGACCAAAAACCATTATTCACTTATTAATTATTGTCAACACATTTAGGGTGCATTTGATTTGTGATTTTAAATTTGTTTTCAATTTTTAATTGTACAAAATACTGAAAACATATTTGGTATGGTATTTTGGAAAATGTATTTTCGAAGAACAAGGATAAATTTATAGCGTAAAACTTAAAAACACATATTTGACGTTTTGAGTGTTTTTAATGAAAATTCTGAAAACATTAAAAACATTCAAAACAAGCGTTTAAATAAAAATTTTAAAATAAAAATATAAAATTCTGTCAAATAATATTTAAAATTTAAAAAATAAAATTCAAGAATCAAAAAGTAAAATTGATAAATTCTAAAAAATAAAATTTTCGGAAAAACTAAATTTCAAATAAAATTCTAAAAAAAATGAAATTATAAATTTTTTTACAAATATAAAAATTATAAAAAATAAAAATAGTTCAAAAGCTTAATAAAATATATAAATTCACACAAATAAAAATATTTTCAATTCACATAATTAGATGTGGCAATGGGTCAAGCCAGCTCAATCCTATTGCCCACGAGCTTGGCTTGGGTTCGTCAAGAGCCAAGCTCGTGGCTCATTCCTCAAAGGCCAAGCTCAGCCCTCGAGTTCGTGACTCGTGGGTCGAGACGAGTTTGGCTCGCGAACTCACAGATTTAAAATTTTTTTAACCATTTTCTTTTATTCAAGCTTGAGACCAACTACTTAAATTTCGAATTGACGGAGTTAAAAATTGTATACGAACAACTTGTTATTATAAACCCTCCTCCTTTATCCGGGTTTGGGACCGGCTACTTCAATTTCGTGTAGGCGGAGTTAAAATTGTACATCAATAACTTTTTACGTGTACAATTTCTTAAAAAAATTAAAAATAGTATTATAAAATAATAAATTTTATTAATATGATTAAATTAAATGTCACTTACCTGACGACACGCAATTTCAGCATATTTATTTTGCAGTCGGAAATGACCGTCTTGCCAATCTTCACGCACATTAATGCTTCCAAAATATTTTCTTTCAGTCAGCTCCTGACCTCGGATAGAGCCATCTTACGTGTACTAAAAGTAGATTTCGAAACTATAGTGCTAACCAGAGATGCTAGTAGGTCTTTTGCAATTACAGAAACTACTGGTTATCATCGTTCGTATTTTCGCCAAAAGTTAATTACTTCTTCTGAGCTTTTTTTTTAATTAATGTATTACTGGGCATATGATAATTAAAGTAGTCAACTAATTCAGCAGGTAATGAATTTGGACTTGTGTCCGATGTCTGATTACGTGCGGTAAACATACTACTACTAAAAGAACCTATTGCATCATATGTATACGTGTTAAGGCCTTCAAATAAATTTAGTATTTCAGCTTCGTCTTCTTCAAGATTAGGGGGAGGAGTAGGTGCAGGGCAACTAATATTTGCACCCGTTCGGTGTGCATATAATTAATAAATTTTGTATAAAGTTTATTCTAAATTTCTATAAGTAATAGGTGTGTTAAAAGTTAAAGCTCATGAAATCTGATCAATTACATATTTAGTACATGATGAATTGTATAGAGGATCCATCATGCATGCTAAAGGAAATAACATAGAAAAGTCTTCTCAATATTTTCTAAACTTTAATTCCATATAAAATATAATTTCACTAAAATTAAGGTCATTTTTGTATTTATTTAAAGCCATTGCAATGATATAAAGACTTTCGAGCACCATATAGTTAGTGAGATAGTACCCTCCAAATAGAATATTTGTAGATTTGTAAAAACTTGTCGAAAGTTTTTAATTTTAAAAGACCCAATAAAATTCATTTAAAATAGTATCATCATCGTTTTTAATATGCCTATTGTTATAAAATTCAGTTATTAATTATTCAAATCCTTATGATTTTAATAATAAGTAAGTCGGGTTCCATCTATGTCTTAAGTAACTAAACAAAATTTATCAATAACAGGCTTATTAATACTAGAGTTGTCAAATGTAAAAGAACGAATTTTACTCTCTCAATGATATTCTCGAATAATGCTCATAATAGCGTTAAATATATTGTTAGCGTTGTGAGGGAATTCAATTATTTTAAAAACAATAATTTTTTTATGCATACACTAAAGTGGGTCTATGTAGTGTAGATTTGTAACTATATAACCTCTTTTATGAATCACTTTCCACAAAGTCGAAGTTCAAGATATAACACCACCAACTTTTTGTAAATCAATAATCAGTTGTTTCTTTGTATTAAGGAAATATTTGATTGTATCGGAACGAAAAGTGCTTCTACTTACCCCAACGTACCTCGGTTAAAGATATTCTTTTACGTAGGAGACGAAATATTGGTTGTCCGCTATTGTTAGAGGCAACTCAACACTAACAACAAACTTCATTATTTACGTTCGAACTTTCTCCTCCAAATACATCCACATGCAAAGTGTCTAGAAGCAGAATCGATGATTGGACTACCAAATTGTAGTTGCGTTTGAGAGGCACCAAAAAGCCCATGTTTGGCTGCACATACTTTGTAGTGACGGTACTATGCCAATCGTGTTTACATATTGTTTTAGACTCTACTACTCCGTCAACCGTACAACCCGTTGGAATCAATTTAAACTGATCCCAACATTGTGCAGATTTTTTCTTCTTTCGCTTCCCTCTTATATCGGATATATCTATTCTTCTTGTTCCATTTCGGAAACAAGACATCATCCAAATCAATTGGATTAACACTTGCTTGAGCATCCAAATCTGGAATATTTTCGAGAATGGGTATGTTGTTGAGACCGTCAAATTTATCGTGAAATTGACTTTGTGTAGCCACAAGTGATTTGCCACTGATATTGAACAAGCCCTCAACAAATGATTGTGGATTCATTTGTGATGAATTAATAATATATGAACTTGAATGAAGATAAAATGACAAATGAATATGTATGAATTGGATAATTGGAATTTGTAGGAATGTAAATCGTAATGACAATGTGTATAAAATATAGATATATATAATAGAATATGTATTGTGTCATGTGACTATGTGAAGAGAGTAAGATGTAAGAATATAATGAATATTGAAATTGAAGGTAGTAGAATGTTGAAAAGAGTAAGAATTGTTGTTGTTGTGTGAAAAAAAGTGTTAAGGTGGTAAGGTATTTATAGAGGTAAAGAAAATTAAAGGGCCTAATGGCCACAACTAATAGTTGAGTGACCGTTGTTGGCAATGGTCACTGAACTATTTACAGTGACCAAAACAGTCACTTGATTTTAAAAAGTAGTCGTTTTGGTCATTGTAGCCAGCGAGCCACGAGTCGTGTCATGGCCCATGCTCGTGGCTAGTCAAGCCTGCTTGTGGGCAGGCTCGTCGATCGTCCACGAGCTGCTCGTGGATAAGCACACAAGCCGCTCGCCCATGAGGCGAGTTGAGTCCTGCCGAGCTTCTACGAGTCGAGCTTTGATGTGTCGAGTGACCGAGTTGGTGAGTTGCTCGGCCCGTTTGACACCTCTACACGTAATTAATTTAAATTTTTATTTCCTATATTTTGAACTCAATTTATTATTTGTTTTTATATTACTTTTGTAAAGAGAAAAATATTGTAAGATTCACCAACTTGAAAATGTATATATTACATGATAATGTATTAACGTAAAATTGCTCTATTTTAATGTATAATCAAATTTCATTGAATTAAATATCTTTAAACAATTTTTCAAAATTTCAAATCAAACGTTTTTTCTAATTTTTTTGTTTTGAGAAATAATTTTTCAAAATGACAAACCAAGCAAAATTTTAGCAATTTTAAAACAGACCTTCAAAACAAAAATTGAAAATGAACTCAAAACTGAAAAACAAATCAAACAGGCCCTTAGAATCTGCTTTTTATAAAATTTCTTCCTCTTTTCTTAGTACATAAATGTTTTTTTGTCTAAATTTTAAATGAAGAAAGGAGAGTGAAGGATGGATAGGTCGGATATCCAACAAGGAGGGAGAAGATCGCCATCGGCAACAACGGTCACAGAAGGAGTGGCAGAAGGAAAATGGGTAAAAAAAAAAAATTGGAGTGCAGAGTGTTGGGAAATAAAATGGATCGAGGTAATATATATGACACGATATGAAGTATGTGATCGCAAACAAACAACAAGATAAAATGCAAAATAATTAATTGGCAGAAGAACGGAGTATTTTATTCAATTGACTAATATGGAGAAAACAAATACAATAATTGTGCCTATACAATTATTTTATATTTCAATAATACAAAACTTATGAAAAGGGTCTAGTATTTATAAGGGTGGATGCTAAACCCTAGAAATACCACAAAGATGGAAACAAAATAAAAAATCACATGAAATAAATGAAACGATATTTTTCCAATAAAAACACGTACAAAGAAGGAAAAATATTTTTTCAAAATATCCAACAATCTCCACTTTGACAACACGATTGAATTTTGACGAATCAATGTTCCTATTTTATTTAACTATCGCTCTCGAGTAATGTTAAACCTACTTTCATAAATGACCCGACTACATATGCGAACATACAAGAATGTATGAATTTTTATGAACACTTAAAGATTCACAGAGAGTATAGTAGTATATTTCTATCCCCTATCGGACCACATGACAATTTATATATGTCGAACATATTTTCCTTCTTTCGAATATATAAAATAGGCCACCATATTCGCACAACTATCGTGCACAATATTTTGGAGAAAAGAAAATCATATAAATCATTCAATATCCAAAAACGTGTTTTCAATGTCAAGTATGTAAAATTAAAGGTTAAAAAATTATATTATATGGTTCATCGTTCTCCTATCACAAAGAAAACCAGCCTAACATATTATGAAGAAGAAAACAAAAGAAATATTGAAGAATCGGCATTACCCAAATAAATCTTGAATTGAATCTTCGTGTAATGGAATCGATCTTCGTGTTTCTTGCCTCCTTCTATACTCCCAAAATCTCTTAGAAATGTGTTCTAATGCATGGTAATCACTTCTGGACAACCCTAGGCCTTTAAAAGACATCCCAAGATTTGTTTCCATAAGAGTTAGAATCATATAAGGAAATCGAAATTTTTCCTCTGAAAATACGCTATGCTATTGCATAGTACATTTTAATGTTATAGCATAGTTCAACCATTTTCAGCTCCGGAAGACCCTGTATCACACCATGCAACCGCAAGGCTAAAAGAACTATGCTATAGCACAGTTCAAGTAGACTTTAATTCTTTGGGTTTTGATCCCCGAACTCCATTTTCTCGTTTCCTCTTCCTCCAACATTTCATGTCTTCATTAAATTGGTTTTGACTCTTTCACATCTTCATTTCTTCTTTCAGGTCATCTTTCGACTATTTGCACTTTGGTCCTTAAACTTTGATTTTCTTCCATTTTAGTCTTTTTCGTTTCTTTTTCCTAAATTACACCATGTTCATCAATGTTATCCTACAAAACATAATTTATATAGAATTAAGTCATATTTTGATATATTTACCAACAATTGTCCATATTTTGTTCCCTAAATAAATGTATAAAACACACTTATCATAATGTCGATGTGTTGTCACCTGAGTTCCAATATATTTGACTAGCGGAAAAGCTGGTTAAAGATGACTAGTTTATTAAATAATGTAAGTAGGATAATCTAGGGAATCTACATGAAATAAGGTATTCTCTCATGTGCTGAAAAATATTTTCTTTTCTTGCCAAACCCTACTTTGGATCCTAAAGCACAAATATTGTGGAGCATTATGATGTCACGTGACATATTCTTCCCGGCTGGAGGGCAAACGGTAAAAGCTATGATTCAGAACATTATACCATTAATTGGGTGGGTATTAATCGAGTCATGTGAAGATTAAGAGAGTAGGTTTTGAGCAATGCTACACTTACCGAAAATTGGTGACAAATATTTTGACCGAACACTCACAATAGGGGGAGGGCCCACATTTTTTGGATTTTTTTATTCACGCGGGGTCCACACGCATGTGAGAGGTTGTCAAACTCTTTGTCATCCATTTTTGGTACAAATGGAAAAATTCGTAGGTTTTTGTCCCATGTAATATGTAAAATTGGTTGCTTGTAGGATGGAGAAAGTAATAGTACATGTAAATAGTAGTAATGTTTTTTTTTTTTTTTTGGCTATTGTTGGATTGGCGGACAAGTGATTATAGTTGTAAAGCAGTCTTTAGGGTAAACCACAAGGGAATAAACCCATTGCCTATTCTGAAAACCTGCACAGATTAGAGATTATATGTAAAAGTTCTTAGGCAAACCTTCATTGCCTTGAGCTTCATGCTGATGCACTTGAGTTGGATGAAACTATCTAAGAAGAGAAGAGATTGTGCATTACTATTATACTATTCCCAAAACCTTAATGTTCCAACTCAAACACTGCATAATATATGGCTGTAATAGTTGAGAAAATGTTACATAAAAACTAGGCTAATTCTCTGTTGACCTTCTCCTCAATCAGTCGTAGTGCTACTTTGGCCATCCTAACATTAATTACTCAAACCCACCTTTCATGAGGACAGGTTTTGTGTCAAATTAAGTACCCTTCGTCCTAATTCTATGAAGCCACATTACCAATCATCCCAAAGAGAACAACTGTTCCTAGGGTCTTGCTTCCGATCTTAGGTGGTGACAACCCCTATATCCATTACAAGATAGCCTTAAACATGATATTGATGGCGCATGTGGAGAAAGCAACTCTTTGTCCAATATCTTCTAGGGCCCTAGGTTGCATTGGCACGTTGATGGAACCGCGTGTCAGTGTCCGACATATATCAAACACTGACATGCCCGAACATGTTCCAACACATGTAAGTGATCCAACCTTATGTACCCGAAACAAAAAGGGAGAATGGGAGAAATAATAAAGAAAAAAAAACTAAACCCTAACATGAAATCTCAATCGCGGGCAAGAAAGGAGTGGAAGATGATGTACATCTCCAACAATTAATTTATGAGCATAAACACTTGCAAGAAATTTTATTTTTATTATCAGGCTTCTGTTTTTATTTTTTAGATAATAATGAAATTATGCTGAATTTAATGATTTAACTTATGAAAAATATTACACACGTATTTGCATATCCTAATCCGTGCTTCTTAAATTTTTGCACTTGTGCATTCAGCTAACAAAAGTAAAATGATACCCATCAGATTTACGGTTTATTCTCTATTTTGGCTAAGATCTGACATGAATCTGCCTCAAAATAATCGTCTTTCCATATCCATGGGGTAATATGAAGTTATGGACTACAGATCAATTATTGAGTCAAAGAAATGGTGCAGGCAAAAACGGTTTCAACTCTTGAGCTTGACCTTCTTTTTGTTGAATTATAATAGGCAAGTTAATCACATGGCAGTTCGTCAGCTGGCAAATGAGGTGGCATCACAGTCAGTCAAACAAGCAGCCAATGAAGCATTGAAGGTCCATCACGTAAGGAATGATCTAGAAGGGAAAATGATCTAGAAGACTTCATCACACGGAGTTTGTTATTTTGTAACCATATTTGATTCTTCGTAATTATTCCCTTTTGGCACTGATTCTGTAAGTGTATATATGGCTGTAAACTCGTTCATAACAGTATTATTAATTACAAGAATTGTAATCAAAATTGTTCTGGTTTTCAGTGCATCATCTTAGCATTTCTATCTTCAATTTTATTCCATTTCATTATATGGTATCAGAGCCGAAATGATGGCTGAGCAAAATGTTGAAGTCCAAGATGATTCATCAAATGCTAGTGCAAATCAAAATCCAAAAATTAATCCTGAGAATAGATCTGATTTCAAAATTCTCGAACCTACACAACCAATCAGCCCCTATTTCATTGGAAGCAATGATGGAAATGGGGGTACATTGATTACTCAAACACTCGAAGCAAACAATTACCATTCCTGGGCTAGATCCATAAAACGAGCCCTCATAGATGGTACAATATGTGAGCCAACTAATCAGAATGACCCTCTAATGGAACATTGGCTAAGATGCAACGATATTGTCATTACTTGGCTCCAAAACACCATGGCAGTGGACATCAGATGCAACACTGTGTATGCTGAAATTGCACATCAGCTGTGGTTAGAACTCGAACAGCGTTTTGCACAACAGAATGCCCCTAGAGTCTTTGTAGTTAAGCAGGCAATCATGGTTCTAGTTCAAAGCCAAAATGATGTGAGTACTTATTTTTCCAAGTTTAAAACCCTTCTGGATGAACTTCTGAATTATGAGAATATCCCCAATTGCACTTCTGGAGGTCTGAAGATGGTAGTTGACAACCAACAGCGAGATTGGGTAATGAAATTCCTAATGGGATTAAATGAATCATACAAAGACATTAAGGCATAGATCTTACAGATGAAGCCCTTTCCCACCTTGAATGAAGTCTATGCCACTATCCAACATGAAGAGAAAATGAGGCAGATATCAGTAGAGGGATCTGTTAATGAGCACCTGTCCTTCGTGGCCAAAGGAAACTGGAGAAAGAGTGGTAAGCAGGGATCCACATTTCAGAAAAAGGACTATTATTGCACCTTCTATAAGATTGCAGGACACTCCCTTGAAATATGCTTTAAGGCCAACCCAAATAGGCCCATATGTTCACACTCTCAAATGCCAGGACACAAGGTTGATAAGTGTTTCAAAATTCATGGGTATCCTTCAACTCTCAGAAATGATGAGAAAAACAGGTACAAACCGGCAGCAAATCAGGTCTCTGATGTTATGCCTCCAAGTCAGGAACAGAACAACAAGGGTCAGGTGCCAATACTCAAGAGCAATATTTCCAACTCATGGCTATTCTGAAACCACCAACAAACCAGACTCAAAACACTGAATCAAACTCTGAGAGTATCATTCCAAAAATCTATGGTACATCATATTGCTTGTCATCTATTACAACTAAATGTTTTGACAAAACTCCTTGGATTCTGGGTACTGGTGCAACAGATCATATGATCTGTTCACCATCTCATTTTACCTCCATTAAGTCACAAACTAATTGCTTTGTTTCTCTGCCAAATGGGAATACTGTCCCTGTTACATAAATTGGGACAACCCAAATCACAAACACTTTAACTCTTCATGATGTATTATGTGTCCCCTCTTTTGATTTCAATTTAATATCTGTTAGAAAGTTAACCTTGGAATCACATTGCTGTGTTGTTTTCCTTTCTAATCATTGCTATATACAGGACCTTTTGACTTGGACCACGACTGGAATGGGTGAGTTGAAGTCAGGCCTTTACCATTTAGTGAAGACATCAGTTCCTTTTGTAGCACTTCAGCAAAATTTAAACCAATTACAGACTCCACGTATTGCAGCACCTGTTACCAGCTCTTCAGAACCTTTTGATATCTGGCACTACAGATTAGGACATCCATCATCTTCTATTTTTCCCAAAAATGTTTCCAAACTAGATAGGTCAAGGCCATGTTATGTTTGTCCTTTAGCCAAAATGCACAAACTCCCATTTCCTGTAAGTCAACACAAATCAGAAGCATGTTTTGATTTAATACACGTTGATCTTTGGGGTTGCAATGAAATAAGCTATGATGGAACTCGTTATTTTCTCATAATAGTTGATGATTTCAGTAGATGTACTTGGGTATATATATGCTAAAACTTAAATCTGAAGCATCAAAGGCCTTACATGCTTTTTACCTCATGATAGAAACTCAATTCAAAATCAAAATAAAGGTTATTCGATCTGATAATGGATGGGAATTTAACATGAGAGAATTTTATTTCGAAAAGGGAATCATACATCAAAGATTATGTGTTGAAACCCCTCAACAAAATGCAATAGTTGAGAGGAAGCACCAACACATTTTAAACATTGCAAGAGCTCTGAGATTTCAAAGTGGATTACCATTAAAATATCGGACTGAATGTGTCATGACTGTAGTTTATCTTATCAATAGAACGCCCTCATCTGTTTTGAATCATAAAAGCTCGTTTGAGATTCTATTTCAAAAGAAACCAGCATACTCTCACCTTAAGGTATTTGGGAGCCTTGCCTTTGCCACTACACTCACTCAAAGCAGGCACAAATTCGACTCTAAGGCCAAAAGGTGTGTCTTCCTTGGATACCCTTTTGGGATTAAAGGGTATAAACTCATTGATTTACAAATTGATAAGATCTTTGTATCCAGAAATGTTGTCTTCCATGAGACTGTCTTCCCTTTTAAAGAAGCCAAAACTGCAGAGATCAATAGATATCCTACTGATTCTTGCTTTTATCAAAACTCACCAAATCCTAGTCCAAATGATCACACATTTCCTGAACCTAAAGAGCCAAATGATCAGCCTATCTCAACTCCTAGCTATAAAGGTCACAATGAGAACTATGACACAATTCAAACCCAAGCTGAACAAACCATAGAACAAACTGACTTACAAACTGTAGATGTTGAACCTGTGAATTCTCCTTTGCCAGGAAAATCCACTAGAATCAAAAGAACCCCCCAATATTTACAGGATTTCATATGCCAACAAGTGACTTCATTCATCCCATTGCGAGACCTAGCCAAGACAGAAGGAACTGTAACTTCAGGTAGTGCTTACCCTCTTACTAATAATATCTCTTATAAAAGACTAACAACTCCTCATAAGGCTTTTATCAGTTCCATAACATCTCAAGTCGAACCAAAACATTTCCAAGAAACCATCAAACACCCTGAATGGTGTGAAGCTATGTAGACAGAAATTAAAGCTCTTGAGTCAAATAACACATGGATAATTGTTGATCTGCCACCTGATAAGGAAACAATAGGATGCAAATGGGTGTACAAAATCAAGTTTAAAGCTGATGGAAGCATCGAAAGGTACAAAGCCAGGCTAGTTGCAAAGGGTTATACGCAGCAAGAGGGCTTGGATTATCATGAGACCTTTTTCCTGTAGCTAAGATGGTGACCATTCGAAGTTTACTAGCTGTTGCAGCTATAAAAGGATGGTTCTTATACCAATTGGACGTCAACAATGCATTTTTACATGGTGATTTAAGTGAAAATGTGTATATGTGATTGCCTCCTGGATATGGAACTAATCAGAGATCAAAAGTTTACAAATTGCATAAGAGTTTATACGGCCTGAAGCAAGCTTCAAGGCAGTGGTATGCCAAGTTATCAGCCTCATCACTCAACGTGGTTTTATCCAATCAAAGGCAGACTATAGCTTATTTACTAAAGTCGCAGAAAAATCTTTTACAGCAATCCTGGTATATGTTGATGATGTCATCCTAGCAGGGAATTATATGGACAACATCAATGAACTTAAGGTTGCACTTGATGCAAGGTTTAAGATCAAGGACTTGGGGAAATTGAAGTACTTTCTAGGAATAGAAGTGGCAAGGACAAAGCAGGGAATTCACATATGTCAGAGAAAGTATGCTCTTGACATCTTGGGAGACTCAGGCAATATAGGATCAACTCTTTCAAAAATACCCCTTGATCAGAATATCAAATTAAGTAAAGAGCAGGGTGATCCACTTCCTGACCCTTCTATTTTCAGAAGATTGATAGGACGATTGTTATACCTAACCATAACGAGGCCATAACTTTCATACTCAGTGCAACTGCTGAGTCAATACATGGACAAGCCTAGAGTGCCACACCTTCATGCAGCACACAAGGTATTGAAGTACATTAAGAGGGCACCAGGACATGGATTACTCTACCCTGCTACTTCTGATATGTAGGTGAAGGCATATTCAGATTCAAATTGGGCTACCTATCCAGAGACTAGGAGATCTGTGACATGTTATTGTGTGTTCATTGGTTCATCACTTGTATCATGGAAATCAAAGAAGCAAAGTGTGGTCTCAAGGTCCTCTTCAGAAGCAGAGTATAGGGCAATGGCGCAAGCATGTTGTGAAGTGACATGGATGAAATATTATTAGAAGACCTGTAGATTGAACTTAATCAGCCAGCAAAGCTATATTGTGACTATAAGTCAGCCATATACATTGCCACAAATCCCGTTTTTCACGAAAGGACGAAGCATATAGAAATAGATTGTCACGTGGTAAGAGATAAAATTCAGAATGGAAGCATAACTACTGAGTATGTTCACACTGGATCCCAGCTAGCTGACATGTTGACAAAGGCATTGAATTCCTCAAGCCTTTACTTGCATATGATCAAGATGGGAGTGATTGATATCTACTCTCCATCTTGCGCACGCGCGCGGGGGGGGGGTGTTGAATTATAACAGGCAAGTTGATCACATGGCAGATCATCAGCTGGCAAATGAGGTGGCATCACAGTCAGCTAAACAAGCAGCCACATGAAGCATTGAAGGTCCAGCACGTAAGGAATGATCTAGAAGGAGAAAGGATCTAGAAGACTTCATCACATGGAGTTTGTTATTTTATAACCATATTTGATTCTTTGTAATTATTCCCTTTTGGCACTGATTCTGTAAGTGTATATATGGCTGTAAACTCGTTCATAACAGTATTATTAATTACAAGAATTATAATCGAAATTGTTCTGGTTTTCAGTGCATCATCTTAGCATTTCTATCTTCAATTTTATTCCATTTCATTATACTTTTCCCCTCCTGCACACCATATGAAATTTTTAAGGTTTACGGCCTTAAAATATGCTTTTAAAATAATTTGCTGATTCATTTGTAAAATAATTTCTAGTTGCTTTCGTCAACTGTACGATTTGTTTTTATGATTATCATTACCGAGTCTTTAAAGGACATGAATCGTATTTTTGCTAGACATGTCGCATATCTTACATTTTGATGGTTCATAAGTTGCATCCTGTTTTACAGACAGCTGCACTAGATGTAGATGGAGAAACCGACCTGAAGATAAGGCTGATACCTTCTGCTTGCATGGGAATAGATTTGAATTTATTGCACAATATCAAGGCAAGACAATATGTTATGAAAAATAGCCATATTACATATTAATATGTGCAATAAGTGTCATTTTGTTATTCACTTCTGTGGCAGAGGGTAGTTGAATGTCCCATCCCAGAAGATTTGATGCAAACATGCGATTGTTCCCTCCTTTTCTTAATAAATGACGTGTGTTCCTCGACCATTAAGAATACATTTCTTCAGTCATGTTACTCGAGGAACACAGGTGGAGTTGCTGTTTATACAAGCAAATGTTCAATTTTTATGAGTCCATTTTAATGCTGTATCATTGGTTATATATCTTAGGTAAGCTTTTCAGCCTATTATAGGGGATTCATTAGTGAAAAAGAGGAATATTAAAAGCGAAGGGAATGTTTAATATTTGTTCGTCTTTATTTTATTTTAATTCGTGTTTAGAAAATTAAATTCTCTTATTATAATACCAAAAAGGAAACAAAGTTGGCATCGATTATTTGACAACCCGAATCCTTAAAGATTTGAGTGTCACTAAAACTTAAATTCATAGTTATTAGACCTGACCCGGACATTGACTCGGTCAAGGCACTGGGTCATCGGGTTACTAGCGGATCGATGTGTCATTACTTAAAAATTATATAAAAAAATTTAAAGTATAATTTATTTTTAAATTTTTTTGTTTGAGACAATTAAAATTTTCAAGTTATTTGTTACTAATTATTTTTATTTATACCTTTAAATTAATGATTTTTTGAACTTCATTTATTAGTGATAATGGTTACGTTTTGATTTTATACTTTTGTATATCTTATTTTCCCTTTTTGTGACGTACAAATCATTTATTAGTTATTGACCAATAATTTACGTGTATTATCTATTCAATTTATTTTAGTTAAAATTAAAATTTTCAAACAAAATAAGTATATAAAATAATTATTTTATATTACAAAATGAATGAAAATATTGGACTAATTTTATTAAAAATATTTTTAGAAGACAACAAATTGTTCACATGTTAGATATGGTTTATTACACAAAAGGACAACAAAGTGTTGCTTGCTTTGGTGATAAGGTTATATTCTAGTTGGTTAGAGGTCAAGTGTTCAAATTTTTAGTCCCCTAAAATTTCAATGGAAAAAAGTTATGAAATTTGGTTTAAAAATCAACTGGGCTGAACCGGCCCGATAATTAAATAAAATCGACTAATTGACTCGGTCAAATCCCTTTTTTGACCTGACCACTTGCATTTACATAGTATGAGCTTGCCCGACCCTGAATATGGTCCGATTTTAATAACACTGCTTAAATTAAACTTAAATAAAATGGTTGAAAAGAATAAATAGGACTTTTATAAAAATAATTACGATTAAACATTATTCATAATAAGCGTATTTTTTAAAAAAATACGTTGACATAAGTTTCATGAAAATTATTTTAAATATCTCACAACGGTATTCATCTTAGCATCGACCGCTTTGAACCATTAATTTTCCAAAAAGAGAAAAAAGAACATAATGTGAGATAAAATCTCATTAAGTGCGCATGAGTAATTTTTTTCTTGTATATGCATTTCATGAAAAATTTCATACTTGCATAGGAGTTACGAAAATTGTACCTAACTGAGATTGTATCAAGTTTCCTTGCATAGTATTACTATACTCCGTTCTTACAAATTTTATACATAATATGGACCTTAATTTAGCATATCCATGAAATAACATATGTAGGATTATCCACGTAATAACGTAATAATACACTTACCTTTCATTGGACAAATAAAAAATGAGAATATTCGTGTGATTGTGTATGTGTATGACTATATTTAATATAAAATTGACAAGAGAAAGAGTAAATGTGGAGATAAAAAGTGATAAAGATAAACAGGGGGAATGTAAATAGTTGGTGAGGCCTAGTGTGTAGTGTTGGGTTTTTCCTATCTATAGTGTCAATTTGTGGATTGTGTGTAGAAAAGTGAAATGAAATGGCTAAATATTAGATATGGTCAATGCATAAATGGTGTATTGTCTTGAAAGTGGTCAAATCAATACCTTTAATTATGTGGTCAAATCAATTGACTTGACTTGAAACTTAGCCCCCCGTTTGGCCCCCCCTTTTTTTCCATTACATTACATTAATTTTTTCTTTCTCTTCGTTTCAACCACACATTCATCAAATAAAATAATATTACACACAAATCTAAAACTTTTCATTACTTTTCTACCACACATTCTCCCATCAATCACTATTCCAAAAATTTTTAACACTCCAAAATGGGGGCCAAACAGGGGCTTAGTTTATATAATGCATGTGTTTAAATCAATTATCTTTATTTATGTGATCAAATCAATTACATTTTCTAGAAATTTGGAGTGAATAATGCATGCGGTCAAATAAATCATCTTTAATCTTGATCAATTAGTATATTTATATATATTTTACGCATGATTTCGTCTAACTTAGTTCTTAGGCCCTCAAACTATTGGCCAATAATCAATAAGGTCATTAGACTAGATCAATAATTGTCCAATTGGTATCAAAATTAAACTTAAATCTCTCTTAAGAGGAGATTATGTGTTCAAATTCTAGGGACGCAATCGAAATTCGTGAGGGTTAAGTTGGCTTAGGCTCTCTCAGAGCGGACATCACATAAGTTAATGGTTTGGACAAAGAGGTTGGTTCGTTACAGATTAAGGTTCAGAATCTTGATTTTCTTCTGTTCCTTTTCTAGTCAACATTTTGGATTAGCTTGGTTCTTTTCTCTATAAATAAAAAATCTATTCTGGACAATATTGAATCTTAACCCCATTTGATGGGGGAAAACTGAAATTTATTCAAGCTAATGACATTTTCTTATCTAAATTAAAAAAAAAAAAAAGGACATAGATAGTCTCAAACCCAGCATATATATTTTTGCATATGGAGGTGGTTTTATAATTTTTAAAAAGGCATGGAAGTTTCTCCATAAGACGGTAATAGTCAACTATCTGGAATTGGCTTTTTTATTTTATTTCCTTACACTTCAGTTATCTAAGGATGATTACGTCTTTTACGAGATTAGACCTTTCTTCTTTGGATTTGCTATTTAAACTCAAGTTATTTGTTGTTTTTTTTGGTGATTATTGAATGAAAAACTAAGATTCTTCTCAAACACTGTCAAACATTATGTATTCCATTAGCTTGCACCTCTTCTTCATTCCTCATTGGTTAAGCATAATTACTGATCTTACTCTGTGTTCTCAATTGCAGGCAATGAGACCAAGCTGGGCTTGACATGATTGATAAGTTGATTGGAGCTATATTTGTTTTCCAGATAGTGGTTGTCATTGTTCTAGGCATAGCAGGAAACGTTTTGAAGACTCAGAAACAAAGAAGGTTCATCCCGTTTATCCAGTGTTACTTATGCGATTTTCACCAAATAGTTTAATATATATGCATATGTTTACATGTAAACTGGAAAGCAGTAAAGCTGATTCATGCATTCTTAGCCTTGCAACTATCTAAAAAAACTTGGTGTATGATTTTTGGAAAGCAGCTTTTAGTTATGGGTAACATACCTATGTCAGTGAAGAAAGTTTTCATTGAACATGTTTCTAATCCCCGTTTGACTTTTTTAGCCTCGCAAATTTTGCATCTCTGAAATTAACCTTTTGAGAACAAATCTCGGCCGAGCACACAAATATTTGTAATTTTTATCTTTATTCAATGATGATTTCTCTTTATGATCTTTTCTCATCGGAGTATATTGTGAAATGCAAAGTCATTAATTTCTTGTTTGACAATAACACAATATGTAGAAGACAAAACTAAAATGATATACATGTGGCTTTCTCTAACAGTTTATATTTTAAATCGATCGGTTCAACATGGTATTAAAGTGGGCAAATGTTCTGAGTTCAAGACTAATTACCGCCCAGTTAATGAAATTGTACACGAAAAAGAAAATGAATCCTACCTACACGTGAGGGGGCATGTTAAGATAAGATTAAAATGATATACATGACCCTCTCTAACCGCTTAAGTTTTTAAATCAAGTGATTCAACACAATAGAATTGTTTTTCAAATCTTCAACATTTTTTCTTCTAAAGATTTTTTCTTCTCTTTATGTGATAAATGGGTGTTCTATTTTGCGGCCTACTCTTGCTGATATTTTTTTTGCTTGAGCTACATAGGCTTAATTTCAAGGTGTCAATGTACTAATCTTGTGCTTTTCTTGCCATATGCTCCTTATCTTGATTTCTTTCTTGCAGCAATGGTATGTTGAATATCCAAATGAAAGCCCTTGGTACGAACTTCTAATCATCCCTTTGCGATTCGAGCTTTATGCTCCATCATGATTCCCATATCTATTGTTGAACTTAATTCCACCTACAATTGAACAAATCAAAGTAATTAGTAAGAATCAAGTAAGATAACGAAAAGGAAATCAAAGAATTGAAGAAGAAGAAGTTAAAATGAAATTAATGTTTTCCCCTTTTCTTTAGGCTCAAAAAATCATTAATCCAACACCACAAAGGCAACACCAAATTTGGAGAACTTGGAAGCACCGAAAATTGCACACAAAGGCAGGAAGAAGAAGGGAGAAATTGCACAGTGAAGAGAGGAATAGAAGAAGTCGATTTCTTCACTGTTTTTGGTGTATTGATATGAGAACATGAGACTCCAATTTATAGGCAAGCTAAAAAACGAATTTCCAAATTTTCCTCTTCAAGATAGAGTTCACAAAAAACTGAAATGGTTAACAAGGATAGGAATATCATAACCATCTAACTTCCACGTGAAGATAAGGGATAGAATTTTCAATATCTCTACAATTGGGTATTGAGCACCTAGCCCAATGTGCTGATTTCCTCTAAATACCCAATAAGATTTTGGCTACATCGTTTGTGGTGTGGATTTTAATTATTCTTCAATCTCGGGCTTATAGCCTATGAAGTTAAACGGACCACGACTTTTCATCATTGCCTAGGGGTTATTTAGACATCACTAAAATACCCGACAACCTCCACCTTGATGTCAAATCAACCTGCAAGTCTGATAAGATAACAAATAGCTTAAGGAAAGAGACTTACAAGTTTGTACCGATATTTAGAAGATCAAGGCAGCTTCTAAACTT
>CAIGRT010041298.1:0-12228 GCA_903798405.1 Fraxinus platypoda | reverse complement strand
GGGGGGGGGGGGGGGGGGGGGGGGGGGATGCCAACCATGGCCCTGGTTGGCCGAACATAATAACAAAGTGATAATTTTTTATTTTTTTTAACGTATCAAACATTTAGTAAACGATCAATTGTATGACAAAATGCACGAACAATCAAGTATATTAGGTAAAATTTTGTAACTTATCTTCACGTTTATTTTTTAAAAAAACAAGTAAAGTCTTTTCGACTGAAAAAAAAAAAATCAAGTATATGAAAATCTGCATAATTTTCAAAAATAAAAAGTAAAAAACAGAGAATACACGCAGACTTACGGTGCACCCGAAGCACTGAATAAAAGCCCTTAACAACTTCACAATATTTGAACTCTTAACCTTCCCGCATATATAAATAGCCCCACGGTTCATCTAAGCTTCTTCCAAATCTTCACAGTTCAAAACTCTAAACGGAAACTATCATAGTTCGATCAAAGCCCCTGTTTCAGCCTCATTATTTTAGAATAAATTTTGTAAAACGTGATTTTTTTGGAGATTTTTAATTAAAAAGTGAGAGTTTTGAAAGACGGGGATCAGACAGCAACTAAATTTGTTACTAGAGTTTTAAGAATCTAGTAACATCTCAATAATGCTCTACTCACCTATACTAATTTCTCTGGTATAGCTAATGAATCAAAAGATAAGTTTAGAGTCTTGTTAATCGTGACCATGAAATTTGAAGAACAAATGAAGAATTCCATTGCATTAATTATTTCTATTTGAGGCGAGCGTATGGACAGTACAAGCAATGCTAGAATTGAATTGCTAAGATATATGGGTTGTGATTGATATGTCTTGAACGACAACTTGTTCATCATCAGAAAGCGACGTCCTGCAAACTGGACATGTTCCGTTCTTCCTTAGCCATTGTTCGATGCAGTTGGCATGAAATCCATGTTTACAAACTGATATGCACCTAACTGTCTCTTCTGGATGGTACCCTTCTAGGCATATTGGGCAAGCATTACTCTCAGACCCTGAAATGCTTTGGCCTTCATTCAGCACTACTAATTCTGTACAAGACTTAATTTTGGAGTCATCGAGGCCTACTGGTACATTACTGGTGGTTTGTGGCAGCACTATGCCGGGAAACATGTTGGCTTGTGGTGGCGCTCCAGTTTCAAAAAGTTCATATTTCTCTCTTACCAAGTTGAACAATTGCATGCAAGTTGCTAGGCAGCAAAATGTGGAGATTATAACAATCCCTGGCATACTGATGGCTAGTGCAAGAACTTTCGATAGCTTACTCTGTGATCCATCTGTTCATGTAGATTCAATGAATTTAAAATTTACAGGTACTACTACTCGATAATATTAAGAAAGAAAAAGTTTTGTTTAGTCAATGCACCACCAAAGTTCTTCTTTTACAGCCTTGAACTGAAGTTGTTACCTATAAAGATGTTTCGACTTAGTTCCACTATAAATGACTCGAGGGATCTACTCAAATTTATCTCAAAGGTAGTCACGAGATGGTTCTTCCAAAAAACTCATAATAGTTTCTTACCTAATCATTGACCTTCACACCAAGCGCACTTGTTGGACTATTTGAAGTCTAATTATACCATTTACTCATTCTTTGACTGTCGACCGCTCAATTTCCTGTGAAATGAATCAGTATATAGGCAAATTCTATTACTATATGGGCATTCATGATGATGTATTAGGTTACTCAAATTTCTTACTACGTACATAAAGGCACGTGAGGGGACGATCTTCATTTATCCAAAGACTAGGTGGCGTGAAATCTTCATTGTATAAGTCTCGACCTGAAGTGGCAAGTAGACAATAGTTCTGACATCGAGATTGAACTACTATAGTCATTTCTGCTTGCTTCTTATTGTTCTCGGAATTAGTGGTTGACTTAGGGGGTGTTTGATGGATATTATTGAGGAAATAATGTATTTTAAATAGTGATATGATGTGAAATATGTGATAAAAAATAAGGAAAAGTTATTGATGTGATGAAAAATATTATTTTATTGAAGAATGTGTGGTTAAAAATGAGTTTTAAAAGAATATATTTTGAAAGAATGTGTGTCAGACATGGTATTAATCGACAAAACTTTTGTCAACCTCGAAGATCATAACCTAGGGTGTGATAGTACTATCCCTAATGTGCAAATAGGATTTTCAAGAACTCTAAACAAATGGTGGAAAGTGTTATCAAATGGAACTTCTGAATGAAATTTACCTTCACAATCTTTGCAAGAAAGGTCATTCCATGCTAACTGAAGATTACTATCAGTTCCCCACTGATCCAATTGACCCAGCCAGGAAACTGGGATTGATGAAGTATATATTATCTTGCACTTGTACACTCGTTCCATCAATTCTTGAGGCAAGAAGGAACTAGCGATTGTAGCACTTGTGGAGTTGCTTAGGCAATCAATAACTTTGAACTCGGACCCGACAAGCTCTTGTGGACAGCTATAAAAGGTGTAGTTCTGATAAACTATGGCCATTAAAGGGGACAACGAAAGATTCAAATTCAAAAGCCGTCTTGGAAGGCAGTTATTTGGATCATAGACCTGTATTACTTGTTTCTCATAGTAGATATCCTGAACGTAAAATTCTCCCGAATAAGGAAGATTTAGAATGGTTATGTCCTCATTACTGCACTTCAGATTGATGAATTCACAGTTTTCCAGTTGTTGGCTTGATAATTTGAAAGGATATTTTATACTCAAACTGCTGTTGCCACAAAAGGAAGTTGAACAATGATTCTTGGAATGGACTACGCAAACGAAAACGTAAAAGAAAATTAGAAAACTTAAAATCGATTTTCGACTGAATGAAAAAAGGATTTTCATATCTTCCAGGTAGAGATTATGGATTTACAGGCCTAAAAGTATAAACTCCTTTCTTCATATGCTTTGTGCCTTTACAATATGTATACCTCGTAGTCATCCCCCACAAACAAGAAACTAAAGGTTTAAGGGTGTCGGGTCAAACAGCAAAAGACAAGACAAATAAGAAAGCCTTGATTTGTCCAAAATCCAAATATATGTTTAACATTTGGAGAATCGTAGATAGGATTATTCCAACACATTTTATCTTGGGATTGTAAATTCTCTCGTTAAAATAAAATAAAAAATCTGTTAATATGCATTTAGAATTTTTATTAGCAGAAGGTTTTGTCGCGGTCTAGTGTCTTGATAATCTGATAAACCAATTTTCATCTTTAGAAGTTAAGAAATCAAGAGCTGGCTTATGTCCTAGAGATATGGCTTTGACTCTCCCGTGATCGGAGGCAGCCTCTTCTTTGTAATTGAACGAGGGCAAAGAAGATATATTTTTAGAGGAAGTGATCTTTAGAGACATGAACCCATTCAGTGCAATTTTCCATTATTAATATATCGTATGGGGGTTTGAGGAACTCTGAAAACAATAATCGGGAAAATACTTATCTTGTGTTGGTTATCCAATAAACAAGTCCTCGCTATGAGAAATTTATCCATATTCAACAAATATGCTTACTCGACTCAATGGACACGAACAATATTGATAGCGATAATCATATGGTGTGACGACTGAGAATGTCAGGTAAAATTATGTTCCAGTTAGTGGCAATTGAACGAAAGAATGAAGGTTTACAACTGAAAAAATTGCAGTAATTGAGTGAACAAATATTAAAAAAATTATTCCTAGAGTTGAAAATATTTTTGAAAAATTTAAATACGTTGTCCAGTGCTACGTAACAAAAATACCCTTTTAAGTAGTAGGACGAGCAGGGGAAGGCGAATTTCTGCAAAGTGGACATGTACCATTCATTCTCAACCATTCATCAATGCACTCAGAATGGAAGCAATGCTGACACTGAGGTATGCACCTGAGTGCATCTTTGGGATTGTAATCCACAAGGCATATTGGGCAAGTGACACCATTAGGCCCCGGGAGGCGTCGACTTTCGCCAATAATTACTTCTGTGTAGGATTCAATGGTAGAGTCATCCAGGCCTGCTACCACTGCAGCAGATTGTGGTGTTACTGTGGCTGCATTTCGAGCAGCAGCATCAGCCCGACGGCGACGGTCTATCAGACACAGGAAACAGGATATAACAAATGAACTTGCGATGGCTGGTATAACCATGGACAAGGCAATGATTTTGAAAATTTGCAGACCCCTGGACTTGCCTGAAAATTGTAGCATTGATTATAAAATCGCTTATTCGTAGATTGAACGACCAACTCGTGTAATAGATTGAACGATCAAATGCCTGAAACACAGTGAATTTGAAGTCGGGACTTTTTAACTAGTTTAAACGTTCAAAGGCTCGCAGCAAGATTTGAAGTTGGGACTTTTGGCTAGCTTGATGTACTATGAATCAAAACATGTTATGGATTTAGTCTAATCCCAAACACAAGAGAAATATGAACATAATTAAAAGCAAAAATGCACACACAAACATATAGATTTATAGAGATTCAATCTCAACGTGTGAGATAATTTCACTTGTTGCTGAAGGTTTTCACTAAAAGTCGAGAAGAACAAGTTTATAATCGAGATCTCCATCCTCTCTCAGTTTGAATTATTAATCACATCTAAAAATTTAAGTTTTTTAAAGTAATCATCTTGTATATTAAAAAACCTCTTTTTATAGTTCATGCATCCATCATTCATACATTGACCTTCATAGCTGTCCCCACTCAGAATGTCTTGACACAAGCAAAAAAGTCAGAATGTCCTATAAGCATATTGAAAACAAAACTTTAGAAGTTTACCAATTAGTAAATTAATAGATTTTTTTGATTAAATTTGGAAATAAGTATGTTACTTATTTTACTCGCAAAACTTTTTTACCTGGAAATAAGGGCAAAAAACAGTTATCTAACCAAATCCAAACAATTTTGCAAACTAACAGATACTCGCAAGGAACTTACAAAAAATTTAAAGCGAAAATGGATGAGAACTTAAATTCATTACCTGTTCCAGGATCCAGAAAACAGTGAATTTCCCTGCTTGGTGCCGTTCTCAAATCCACAAATACCACTTTTTTCTTCACAATTTTCACAGTCAGGATCATTTCATGTTAATTTAAGGTCATCATTGAGGTCAGATGAAAATTTCTGATACTGAAATGGCCATGAAACTGGGATTGGCAAAGTAACAATTATACTGCACGTGTTCATAGCCCCGGGATCTCGTAAAATCTGAAGGACAGCTAAGGAAAGTGATTCTGGTAATAATCTGCCATAAAAGGAGAAGATGAAAGGTTCGAGTCCATAAGCCGCCCCGGGAGGCAATCATTTGGATCATAGAGCTGGATTTCTTGCTTGAGGTAGTCGATATCCCGGACATGAAAATCTCCAGAATAACGAATATTGAGTACTGCCCTGTTTCTCTGGATACTGCAATCCAGGATAAAACTGGGAGAGCCACAGTTTTGGAGTCGTCCGCCTTGTAATTGAAAAGGAAACCTCACTTCAAAGGAATTGCTGCCACAGAAGTGAGTTTTGCAATGATTTCTTGCATTTATAACCAGAAACTGCAGGAATACAAAGAAGATAACTTTCAGAATTCCCATATGTTCAGAAGTTAGAAATAGTTTAGCAAAGAATGAGGTAAGGTTCATCTAAACACTGTTAAAAGTCAGAGGTTTATGCAATAAGATGCTGTTGATATTCATCATTTAACAAGAATATAGAATTAGTAATCTCTTCACAAATGCCATTAATTTAATGGCAGTAATTGAATCATTGAGATAACATTGAAGGATGGCAAAAGAAATCTATGGTGAAACCAATTCTAGGATACTATATATTTGTAGTAAATTTTACCAAATAAGGTAAAAATTATGTTGCTTATGCTGTGTATGCTGCATTAGAAAAGTCGTAATTTCATTCTCGTTTCTTAAATCAAATTTGATATCTAGCCCTTGTTTGGTTTTGTTAAAAATCAGATTTTTAGTCGATTTTGATTAAAAAAAAAAAAAAAAAGTTGATAAAGATTGTGGATTTCATGAAATGTATAATTAAAATTAACTGTTGATTTTAATTTATATTTTTATCAACTTTTTTAGCTAAACCAAGTAAGAAGGACCTAAAGGCGTCTTTTAAGCAAAAGAATAAAAATAAATAGGGTGTTACAATTGGAGAGTTCTCATTTCTCAACAAAAAATGTAAATGAGGTTGATCAAAATGAAATAAATTAAACTTAAGGGACCAACATGAAACAAATTTTGTAATGGAATGGCTTTCAATAAACTTTCCCCTAAAATTACATAAAGCACACACAATTCATCCAACGGAACCCTATTTCTTTATCTCAATTTGACAAACAGAAAAGTTAAATCATAATCCAATTATCAATCGTTGATAGCTACTTGGGTGGAGGAAAAATCAATCAATCTATCAAATAATCGAACAATTTAATTTAATGAAGAAAAGCGGGAGCGGGAACAGTATGGTTGATAAGGGTCGGACCTTACCGGTGGATCCCAATCTCCCGCGATTTCTCTGCCAGAACTGTCGCCAGAGCCTCTGCATCGATTCTTACGCCGACAAATTCTTCGCCTCCGGTTAGAATTTCTCCCTTTATGTTGATATTTGGCAAGTTTCATTATTTTATTCATATTGAGCTGAGAAGGTAAAAGAAGTAATAAATTACGTTTAGTACAGCGGAGACTCTAAATTTACATCTATGAAACTGTAATTAATTATAATGGTTTTAGGAGTATCTTTATCTCTTTTATACCAGTGATTTATTTCATTTCTGTGAACTGTGTCTCTGTTTTAGGATGTGAAGTAAATGATTTTGCAGGATAAACTCCCCCCCCCCCACCTTCTTTTCTTTTTGTTTTCCCTGATTTCGTTGAGGATGTAGTTTGACCCTACTTCAAATATATTCCTATCTTGAGCTTTGGTAACTTCATTAGGTTATCTTGACTTAGCTTTATAGTTCTCTGATGTATATCTTCTGTGTCTTATTGGGAATAAAAGGTATTTTTTTTTTGTATAAATGGGGAAGTAACTATCTGGACATTCAATGAGATTCGTCTTAGACTTAAATCTACAGTGAAAATATCTTTCATGCCGCCGTGGCCGACTCCCTCTGGTGTGAAATCTTTGAGAGACGGGAAAGGTGGGTGGGGGTGTTTCGGGCTTTAGTTGGTATTATAGGATAGACTGGTTGAAGAAGGGACAATTTGAATAAATGAAGCTATAGAAAAGTCTTTTCAAGAGTTCAAAACAAGTTATAACCGTAACCCCTGCCATGGCCCCACTTACTTTTCAAAGCCCTTTGTCTTGGAGATCGATGCTTGTGAGTTACGGATAGGTGCGGCTTTGATGCAGCAAATGTTATTTAATTATATACTTCTATTGAAGTATTACATACTCCCGTTGCTTTACCCTGGATTTGAGATCCCCTATCTCTAACAGCTGATAATGAATTTGACTATCATTGTCGAGACAACTTTTCAGAGTTTATTTCCAGGGAGTATAGGCCATAATAAGAAAGTGTAGTTCCTTTCTGTTTCAGGCTTCCATAATTGGATAGGTTAAAAGATTGTTAAGATTGAACCTTTTTTTTCTCAACCGAGTTGCAGCTTTCTATAGGATTAGAAAGAGCCCTGGCTCACTGCTTTTTAGTTTGACAGGAGTAGATGCTTGCTGGCAACTAAGAATCTGATTTATGCCTAAAGGGTAGCGCTGACGAAATTTGCAGTTCGGCATTCAAAAGTGATTTGATATACAAGCGGCCCCCCTTGAAGGAAAAAAGATTGAGCCCCTGTTTGAGCCCCATTTTTATAAGAAAATGTATTTTGAAATAGTGGTTTTTTTGGAGAATGTGGGGTTAAAAAATAAGGAAATTTTTTCTATTTACGTGTAATATTTTTTTTTTTTTGAAAGATACGTGTAATATTATTTTATGGGAGAATGTGTGGTTAAATATGAGTTTTGAAACAATGAATTTTTGAAAAATGGGGCCAAACATATGCTAAAATTTGCTTTATTCATTTTGTTTGTTTCTTTCAACAGATTTGCGACTTGGATACTTGGGATGAATTTTGCTAATATATGCTTTAGTATTTACGGAAATTATGGTTTATTTTTATTTCCCTTAAGTGGGCTCGAATAGGAGTAGTGTAGAGGCGTTATTGCAAAGCCAACTTCAAATGAAATATTTCAGTTTCTTTCAACAGATTTGTGACTTGGATACTTGGGATGAATTTTGCTAATATATGCTTCAGTATTTACGGAAATTATGGTTTCTTTTTATCCCTTAAGTGGGCTAGAATAGGATAAGTGTTGAGGCGTTAGTGCTAAGCCAACTTCAAATGGAATATTTCAGAGGCTTTGGATATAGCTTAGTGAATTCAGTGATACATCCATGTGGATGATTTGGAATAAAATGTGCAGGGCTGCAGGGTTCTTCAATCCATGGGACTGGTAGCGTTTTAGGTTCAACACGTGCGGACCATTCATTTGTCATGTTGCCGCCAAAGGAAAGGAATCAGGTAGCAGGGGTCTCTCCTCGTCCTCGGGGTGGAGTAGTGCAGCCTGATGCTACTCAATCTGGGAAAGCAATAGAAGAGTCATTTGTGGTGTTACCTCCACCAGCTGCGTCAGTGTACAAATGTGAGTTTGGAGTTGATGGAGGCGGGTCCAATTTGCCATCACCTGAGGGTGGCTCAACTAATGCTCCTTCACAACCACATAATTCGGGCTTTCACTCGACAATAACTGTCCTGAAGCGCGCATTTGAGATTGCCACAACACAAACACAGGTACGAAAGAGTTGTCAAATTCATAGGTTGACAACAAGAAAACTTCAATTTACATTTGAGTAATCTGCCCCCATTCATCTGACACTGACCATGCAATTTGATGCACAGATTATATTTTAATGGTCTTTTCTGACTTATATTTTCCCATTTTACTATTCAGGTTGAGCAACCTTTGTGTCTTGAGTGCATGCGTGTGTTATCTGATAAACTTGATAAGGAGGTTGAAGATGTGAACAGGGACATAGAAGCCTATGAAGCCTGTCTTCAGCGATTGGAAGGGGAAACAAGAAATGTTCTTAGGGAGGCTGACTTTCTTAAGGAGAAATTAAAGGTGCTTATTTCTCAAGCTCTGATGAAAATGCAAATTTGAATTTCTATTGCCGAAATACATCAATGTGTGTGCTTCTTCGTCTCTCCTCTTGCCAACCTCTCCACCCACCAGCTGAATATGTTCTGGACCATCATCATTGTCATCTTATATATGCGGGCTATACAAACCAGATTTTTGGTTTAGCACATATGTTTGACATAGGTTCGGAAATAAGAGCAAGATATCGTCCAATATTGGGTGACTGCCCATTTAGATTTCCTCTTTATTTTGATTAGAATTGAAAAGTTCAGATGATTGTGGAAAGTCATGGGAATTTCTACTTTGACTCAATGAGGACTTAATTTTAGGGCTCAACTTTTTATGTGTTGTATCTAGGGCCCCGTTCGGGAGGGATTAAAAGTCAATTAAAATTGAAAATATGGTCGTTATTAGGTCCCACTCGTCTAATAAAAGTCAACAATAACGGCTATATTTTCACTTTTAATCCGATTTTAATCCCTCCCATACAAGGCCTAGATATACTACCATAAAAGTTAAGGCTATGATTGTAAGATCACTTGCCATTTAGCTGTTTTCTTAATGTGTTACTGCCAATTGTCAGATTTTGCTGAATACGTCTACATGGAGTTTAAATCTTTGCTTTGTCATACATATATGGGTACATTTGTTTACTTATCTACTCCTTGTTGTGTGAACACCGTGTGTTTTAGATAGAAGAAGAAGAACGGAAACTTGAAGCAGCTATTGCAGAAACAGAGAAGCAATGTGCAGGTGTCACTGCTGAACTGAAGGAACTAGAGTTAAAATCTAGTCGCTTTAAAGAATTGGAGGAGCGGTAAGCCTCAGACTAGCTTCATAATGTTAATAGAGATTCGTGTGTTGGAACTGTTTGTAGTGTAGTATTGTGCAGTGAGTTCAGTATTCGTAAGATTTTTTCTTTTAGTTTACAGCTTTTTTCCTCTCAAAAAATGTTATGTTTGGATGAACCTTAAACTTTTTGGTTTCATGGTCATTGTATCTGTTATCTTTACCAGGTATTGGCAGGAATTCAATAACTTTCAGTTTCAATTGACCACACATCAGGTCTGATTCTGCTTTTATATCATTGGACACATTCATCCCCCTCTCCCAGGGTACCTGGATCTGGCCTATCACCGCTGGAAAGATGTGACTTTGGGGAAGGGGGATTCCAACTGTCTATACCTTAGAACCCAAAATTGTTTAGATGTTCTCTAGATGAAAGCTATTGTAAATTTTACAATTCAAAATATTTGGTCAACAGGAGGAGACAGATGCAATTATGGCCAAGATTGAAGTTTCACAAGCTCATTTAGAGTTGTTGAAACATACGAATGTGCTCAATGATGCCTTCCCTATCTGGTATGATGGAGATTTTGGAACAATTAACAACTTCCGCCTGGGAAGACTTCCTAAGATTCCGGTATGCAAAAGTAAGGTGCATTTTATTTGATAATGTTTGTTTGATATGACAATGTATTGTCTTCTTTATCTATCGCACATAGCTATGTATAGTCAAGTTGAAATGTATAATTTCTTCCTGAATCTATATGATTAAAGCTTTTTCGGACCCTGCTTTCTCTTTAAACAAAACATGGATTCAAGGGGGTTGAAGAACTTCTCTGCATTTATGTTATTGCACATTTACGAAGAACTGATTTTGATTGAAATCCTCACTTTTTATGCTTATTCTTAGGTTGAATGGGATGAGATAAATGCTGCATGGGGCCAAGCTTGCCTTCTCCTCCATACGATGTCTCAATATTTCAGGCCAAAGTTTCAGTATCCTTCTATAAATTTATGAAGCAGTTAAAAAAAAACAATTTAAAAAAAAAAAAGAATCTTCTATAATTTCACACGCCTTGTTCTCAGGCTTTATGTTAAGTCTGCTACTGTGAGTAGTGTTAGTTTCCTGAGGCAAAAACGTTTAACCTGCTTATTATCTCTCTATTTATATAATATCTTCTCCACTTTGTTGATGGTGTGTGTTCCTGGACTCATGCTAAGGATTTCATGTTATTGAACTACAAAGAGTTAATAATAGTGTAAAAAACTTAATTAAACAATTAAGTTTATGATATGGGGAATAAAAACACTGGAACATCAATCGCTGTCAGAAGCCAGCATAAAATATATTTTTACCATTGAAGAAACTAGCTTACCATGATTTTTAAGGTACCATCATCAATCGCTATCAGAAACCAGCATAAAATATATTTTTACCATTGAAGAAATTAGGTTATCAAGATTTTCAAGGCGTGGTGGTGAAGTCAGTAAGTCGGTTTAGTCCCCAGATCAGGTCTTAAAACTTTGTTGCCATTTGGAATTTTCTCTTTAGCCTTGTCAGATTGATGTAATATTAGAAGAGGTGTTCATTCTTAATTTTTTTTTGTCATTTTGAGAATAATCAGCACGAATTGTTTTCCTTGCTCCCACTAGTTGACATTACTGGAACTTGTCGAAAGCTTTTATTTTCTGTTCCTTCCCTTGGTTTCTTACTGTATTTTATTTCCAGTATTGAAGCAGTGATGATATGGGATTTGTATCTCATTGCTGGGAATGGAAACATAGAATCCTGAAATTCCTGCAAATGAACCATGTTACTGTCTCCGTGAATTGTTGTGCCCTTAATTTTCTGTTATCCAGATATCGAATTAAAATTATTCCCATGGGAAGTTATCCTCGCATAATGGATAGCAGCGGCAATACTTATGAACTGTAAGCTTAATTTCGAATTTCATTAGGGTTCTCTGTTTTAGAGTGACACATGCCAATTTATTCTTATTTCTTTGTGCTTTATGTGGGTCGTTGAGGATCAAGGACCTGTTCTTTTTGAACTGAACACAGCTTGTCAGATCGTCCACCATTGTGCCATTATGTGTGTGTTTTTTACTTTTTCCCCTCTTTTTCTGTGGCGGTGGGTTAATTCTTAAATAAGGTTTTGCTGCTTTGGGGACTGATTCCAAAGGTTCTGTTTGTATCCAATCTGCCCCTCCCTCTTCTTTGCTTATAGAAGAGAAATTTCAAGGGAGGAAAACTTCAGTCTAATTGTAATTGTTATTAATATGCAAACTGAAAGTCTATTAATGTATCTAATCTCATCGGAACTGTTAAAGGGTATTTAGGTCT
>CAIGRT010041270.1:0-12488 GCA_903798405.1 Fraxinus platypoda | reverse complement strand
TTTTGAAATATACAAGATATAAATATTTTTTTTTGCTATGTGTTTATCGTATATTATTGTTTCCACTATGTAAAAAAAAGGTACGCACAGTGCGGAGTATTATCTGAGAATTTTTTTTTTTTTTTGCTGAGAAAAGTAGAAAGTCAACAATTGTGAACATGTGGTAGGAAGAAGTCCAAATCACCCTTAAGCCTTATATGAATAGTAGAGGATGGATAGAGATAAATTGGGACTAAAAAAAGCTTCGGGAATGAACAGTAATCGACGGGTTTTACTCTTTATAGTAGGGATAATGAAAAGTTGTATATGAATTATGCTAAAAAAAACAAGGTTGAGTGTAAATTTGATACATTTTACAAAGTAAGGGACGAAAAGTGCAAATTTCCAAAATTAATATACATCAGTTAAGACACTCAACGTCTCTCTTAAACCCCTAAACCCTATTTTCCCTTTCTCGCGATGATCAGACTCACGAAATGGCCCAGTTTTTTACCATTCTTCTCTGGAAAATTCCAAAACTTTTTCTCCACCAGCGTCGCCGCTGTAGCGGATAACCCAGCGGAAGAAGCTGTTTCCCAAATACTCACTCGCTTGAACTGGTGCGGTAACAATAATATTAATGTAAATTTCAACTCGCTTCGTGGTGATAATTGGTTTAAAAATGTAGCTTCTAAGCTGGGACCTGAAGAAATCGGCACCATTATTAATAAACTCCGTGTCGAGAATGCGGAAAATGCAATCAAGTTTTTCTTCTTGTTGCAGAACGAGCTAGGAGTGAAGCATTCGCGGGTTTCGCAGTTTGTCATTGCCCATATTTTGGCTCGAAAGCAGCGTCCCCGTGCACTGCAGAGGCATTTGCATCAATTGCTTCAAGAAGACGGTATGTTTTAATTGATGGAAAATTTGATAATATTCTTTGAATTGGGAATGTCTCAAATGTAAAATAATGGATACATCATCTATATTGCCCTTAATTAATACTTAGGAATTGGAGTATTTTGTACTGTCAAAAAAATGTTTCTTTATGGAATCGAAATTGGACTCTTTCGATGTCTTTCTAAATGATTTCCCATTGTTTCCTTTTGATTTCCTAGGATGAACTTACTTGCTGACGGAATTTATAGACTGAACAGAATGAGCTCCTTTTTGTCAAAATTCTGGTTTGAGTTCTTAATTCTGATGGTGAAGTTCTAAATTGAGATATGAACAATTTATAATTGTAGAAAGTGCAGTTATAATTGTAGTTTTTTTTCTAGAAAATTTTAAATTTTTACTTTTCTCTCCCACCCTGCTGCTTGCTGCACCTGGTGTTTCTGACATGAGAAATGTATGATACAGATTTCACCTCAGAGAAAGTTTGGTGGATTCACCACAAATAAATTGGCAAAACGTAGTAGATTTTAGAAATAATTTTTTAAATTGGGCCACATTTACATGAATTTGAACTGGCACAGATGCATGAATGCAAGGAATTGAGTGCAACAGAATGAACTGTTTGTTGCATTAAGCTGTGGATTTTTAATGCTCTCTGTGTTTTCACTGGAAATCTATTTATATTAATTCGAAAAGTGGTTGGTGTATTAAATTCTTTTATTGCATATTTAGAGAAAAAAATGCCTTTTTTTTTGTGAATTTGGAAACATCTTGATAAATTTTGATAGTGTGTAGCGGAGTGGGTTTCTTAGATCTCATTGGCAATATAGTCAAGGCTCTTTCTCTATATATTTTTCTGCCCCTTCCTTCTTTTGAAACCTTGTAAGATACAGAATCCACCTTGTTTTTCAATAGGTAGCTGATCTATCTATAATCAAGTTGGAATTATTTAAACAATATTAAAGAAATTTTGAAACAACAATTTTTTTAACATAAAGTGAGTTATGACTTGGGACTCTATGGTCTCATCGAATGTAATTCCATGACTCAAGATGCTTTTTTATTATTTAATTGAACTTAAAAGAGTTTTTTTTTTTTACACAATCTAAGCAACCATAGTTGGGTTTTCTTAATTCCTGTGGATTATGCAACAAAATTATTTCCAATCAACTCGGTGAACCTTTACATTGCTTATTTTTCTGTTCATGTATTTATTATGATATCCACCAGGCTCTGGATCTGCACCTTCACTCTGTGAGCTGCTTTTTAATGCCTTCAGGGGCTGGGATTCAAATCATATGGTGTGGGATATGCTGGCTTTTGTTTATTCCAGATCCAACATGGTACATGATGCCCTTTTTGTCCTTGCCAAGATGAAGGATTTGGATATCCAGCCTTCAATTATGACTTACAATAGTTTATTGCACAACTTGAAGCATACTGATATCATATGGGATGTGTACAATGAAATTAAAGCCAGTGGCATTCGCCCAAGTGAATACACAAATTCAATTATCCTAGATGGTCTATGCAAACAGTTCCTAATACATGAAGCAGTTTTATTTCTGCAGGAGACTAAAGAGAAAGAGGCAGAGCCTTGTGTTGTTTCGTTTAATACTCTGATTTCAGGATTCTGTAAAATGGGTTTTGTAGATATTGCAAAATCATTCTTTTGTATGATGTTTAAGTGTGGATTATTTCCCGATGTGTATAGTTACAATATTCTCATTCATGGGCTGTGTGTAGCGGGTTCAATGGAAGAAGCATTAGACTTTACGAATGACATGGAGAAACACGGATTTGAGCCTGATCAAGTGACTTATAACATTATTGCCAAAGGGTTTCGTCTACTTGGTATGATGGATGATGCCTGGAAGGTTACTAATAGGAAACTACATAAAAGGTTAAACAAAGATCTTGTCACATATACAATACTCATTTGTGGGCATTGCCAGACAGGCAATGTAGAAGAAGGTTTTAGGTTGCGAGAGGAGATGCTTTCTAGGGGGCTTCAGCTAAGTAGTATCTCATACAGTGTATTGCTTAGCAGTTTGTGTAAGAGTGGTCGTATAGATGAAGCTCTAAGATTTCTTAGTGATATGGAAAATGCTGGTTTACGACCAGATCACATGATTTATTCTATCATCATTCACGGTCTTTGCAAGTTGGGAGAAGTACAAAAGGCTGTCGAGCTTTATAAGGAGATGTGCCTGAAGAAAAGCACCATAGATTATGTTCTACATAGATCTAGTCTATTAGGACTATGTGAGAGAGGGGCAGTATCAGAGGCAAGAAGTTATTTTGATAAAGTGGCAAATTGTGACTTGGTGGAGGATATTGTCTTGTACAATATTATGATTAATAAATATGCTAAACTTGGTAATATTGGAGAGGCAATACAGTTATATAAACTAGCATTGTTGAAAGGAATCAGTCCTACGATAGTCACATTCAATTCCCTAATATCTGGGTTCTGCAAAACCAAAAAACTAGCTGATGCTAGGAACTGTTTAAATAACATCAGGATGCAGGGTTTGGAACCTACTGTTGTTACTTATACTACCCTCATGAATGCATTTTGTGAAGAGGGAAATTTAGAGACCACATTTGAGTTGCTTGAGGAAATGGAGGCAAGTTCTGTGCAGGCAAATCGAGTAACTTACACCGTAGTTATGAAAGGTCTATGCAGGCAAGGGAAGCTGAAAGAATCTATCCAGGTTCTCAGGAAAATGATAGCTATGGGTCTATCTCCAGATCAAACTTCTTACAATGCTCTCATTCAGAGTTTCTGTAAAGCTCAATATCTGGAAAGAGCATTTGAGTTACATAACATGATGTTACGACATAATCTTCAGCCTAATCGTGTAACTTATAACATTCTCATTAATGGTTTATGTGTTTATGGAGACCTAAAGGATGCTGATAAACTATTTTCTTCTCTCAAAGACCAAAATGTTAGATTGTCAAAAGTTGCCTATACTACTCTAATAAAAGCACATTGTGCGAAGGGTGATGCTCGGAAGGCATTGGTTCTCTTCAATCAAATGAAAGAGATGGGGTTTGAAATTTCTATCAGAGATTACAGCTCTGTGATCAATAGACTTTGCAAAAGAGATTTAGTAGATGATGCAAAGCTTTTTCTTCGAGTGATGTTAGTTGATGGCATTTCTCTTGACCAACAAATTTGTTCTGTTATGCTTCATTCATTTGACCAATTTGGTGATTTCAGTTCCATATTAGAATTGTACGCTGTGATGATCAAATGTGGATTTGATCCAGGTTGAAACCATTGGAGAGATATTTTGTGCTTCTCATCATTGGTTGCCCTCTTTGTTGATCTTAATGCAGTGGAGAAAGTCCAACACTCGAGCAATATCATTGTTCATTATTCACAATACAGACGCACACCCTTGAGAGAGATAAGGCAAGGGAAAGTGTCAGTGGTACCCCATTCTCCAGCACAGCCACTGACCAATTAAAACAGATTAATGGTACGCTTGATGAAGGCACTGACGGTATTTACTTTTTTTTTTCTAGCTGATTTGCAGGTATGCCCTAATAATATTTTATCTGTATTAACTCCTGTGTTTGATAACCTCAGATGTTCGCGCCACATGACTTTAAGGACCATTATCGTTCGTCGTGCCCAGTTTTTCTAAGAATGGAGGCCCTGCACTAGAAGTCATTTTCATAAGTTGTGAGTGGAATTTATCAATTGATGAAATGCTCTCCATTCACATATATTTATAGTACTTATTTATTTATAATCTGGGGGTGGGGGATTATTGTTTTTATAAACACGCGTGTGCAAACATGAACATTGCAAGATTCACGATTATTAACTGGTTGAAGATGTGTTTGCTTATAATTTACATCGGATATGAGCATGCAGATGGATGTACTTATTTGCTTATGCAAGCTAAAAAGTACAGGCACAGACTTGAGACATGGGCAGTAGGCACAATGACGTACAATTAAAATCCTAACATTAAAGAAGAGGAAAAAGGGACTGGTTAATGTTAAAAATATCAGGTTGAAAGATTAGATTATTGCATGAAATTGCTGTTAGATTACATTGGTGAATCCATTCATTCTTGACTGCTGGCAAACACGTCTCTTAATGGCTGTGGTGACTTTCTTTTGGATTCTCGCTCAGTTTTTCACTTTAATGGTGCTCAAGCAGTCATCTCTGTTGTGAAACATGATTAAATTCTTTGTAGGCACGTACTTTCTTGACTGGGTTTGGGCGAGCTCTCCAAAGCGTGACTGATTAAGTTTGAAATTAAGGACGTATCATGATGGGTCTCATCTTACGCTGTGTATCTGATGCCTGCTGTTATTCCTGAAGAAAATTGCTGACTTGTTATTATTCTGCTCTTTAGGCCATTATTTTTTGCAGATCCGACAGATTATTGCCAAACTAATATCAGTTTGATAATTATTAACATTTTAACCTCCAGAGTTATAAAACCTATCACCACTATTAAGCCCTTTGGGTACAGGAAAAACAAGTCTATAATTGATCTGAAAAATGATTCAATTTTTGCTTTGCTAATGGCTTTTTCGGGAGTTATCTTATGTTGAAATTCTTCATACTAATGCCAAATGACACAAGAAAATTCTAATAAATTTAGTTTTTTGGCTTGAAAAACGATGGTATTCTAAGGTGTTATTTAGAGTGTTTGTTTATTAGCCCACTAACATTACGTTCCTAGAATCTTGATTGTTCACCCCTTTTGGTGTGCTGTGCTGTATGTGATTTCCTTTAATGTTATTATTCTTCAGGATGTGCTACCGTATTTATTATGATTGTTTCATGCTTGGATGGTTGAACGGACTTGTTGGAACAAATTTGTTTGTCTCACTTCTGTCCACTACTTGAGCAGCAAGAGGTATGAATAGGAAGATGGTTACATTTTTTTTTCAACTTACAATATTCCTTTTACCGTCAGCCTGTTTTGGAAACCTGGGCACGAATGAAATGTACATGCATAAAATAAATGAGGGAAAATTTAAATATATTTTTGTATAGATATTGAATTTTGAGGATGGTAGCTAAATTAACTTTAGTTTAATCTTTTCGCATCTTTTATTTGGTGCAAGACATAGGTGGCTAGGATTACCATTCACTTCCAGTGGAAGGCGGCTGCGTGCAGTCATTGAACATTTCAATTATGCATATGCTCTGTTGAAATTAGTGTTTTCAAGGTGGAACACGAGCTCAGCCTGAGGGAGGCCGGATCTGGGAAAAATCCGGCAACAACCCACCTGCATGGCCAATAGATGAGTAAATAAAATCAGAATGTGAAAAAATGTAAAAAATAATTCATTGGCTCGGCAACTCATTTGACGAGCCTACCGTTTGGGACTGGTCTCATAGAAATGTGAAGGCAAGCTTCATTTGCTCTGTAACGTATTAGTTAAGGCTTATGGATTTTGGTCACACAATTTGTGGGAATTCAACTTATATGAAAGCAATATTTTCTTCCCAAACATGCTCTATGCTAGCGAGATTTTACTAGTGCTGTTCCAATCCGCCTTGTTCATGCATGGGAAAATTATCCCAAACCCTACATATAAACTATACAATTCAAAATTTAGGTGGTATAGTTTTAATTTCATGAATCAGGTGATAATGAAGATTAAGATTATGATTAATATATTAAATAATTATCTGAAATCAAATCGTTTCAAATAATACCATAACCATTCACTAATTTTTCTCTCTATAATCAGTATCTTCCACAACTTCTTTCTCTCTCTACACTCCCTCTCTTTCTCAACTTCTTCTGTGTCGATACAGATGTTGATTGTAGGTGTGGTAGTGAAAATGAATTGAAATTGAAACTTTAGGTCAAGGGTGAGCAGATTTGTGGTTTTGAAATTTTTTGATGAAATGAAGAGGATTCATTCAACGGGCTCTATGGGCTCGGCTCCAATGTTGACATAGAATTTGTGTGTTGGATTGTTGGCGGCGGTGCGGTGGTGGTGGCGACACTACAAATTTGATTGTACATGTTTGTGTGGTTGCAAATTTTGCCGGCCTTTTATTTAATTTAATATTTATTACAGACTTTGTAAATTTTGGTGATTATACGAGGGATCTTGGGTTTTGCTTAGTTTGTAATGGAACTAAATTTGTGTATGCAAGGTAATTTGTGCTACTGTTTGATTACACTTGAAGAAGCAGTAACTTTGCTTTGCTTGTGTTGATAAGCCTTATAATCAATTCATGAATTTGCAAGTATAATTTTTCATCTTAAAGAATGATATCTTCAAGAGTCCAAATTCTATAGTAGGATTGAAGGTATAGAGGTGGTAGTTGAGGTAAGGAAATGTGGCGGTGATAATGCAATATAGCAAGAAAAGAAACGCTTACATGAAAAGTTCTTCTTCATCGACATGGAGTGTGAATTGAAGTCGGTGAATAACAATACTCATTTGTTTTGCTATTGTGCTATTTCAGAAAAAGTTTCCCTCGGTCATGATATGAAAAGTGTAAATAAAAGATGAAAATGAAAACAAACAAAAACTAGATTTGTCAATGTAGGATGAGTGCTGATTTTGACTCTGTATTTGATTCCTCTTAAAGTAGAGCGCAAATTTCTTGACTATTCATTTGTTGGAAATGGAGGGTGTAAGCAGGAGGCATTTTGCATCTCAAAGTGGATTCTGATATTAAGAGACACTTTATGGCATTGGCAATCACAAACTGTTGTATTTTATGATTGACCAACTCTTGAACAATGCTTACTCTTCAACTTTAACATCATTTACTCATTTATTCTCCATGTAGTTTGGTCTTTGATTGATATAAGTGCAGTCAGACAATTATATTTCACAATCAGACAACAACATCTCACAATGAATGCATTACATGTCACAAACATTCACACTGAAAACAGACATGGTCATATACAATCAAAGTTAAGATAGACCTGATTACAAACAATAACGGTACACAAATTTGGTTACAAACATAATAGCTCAAGCATATCTGGTCATATACATTCAATGTTATAAGAGACCTGATCAAATACAGTCGCAGTTAAAGACATATATGGTCACAGACAATCATAATCAACACGGACCTAATCACAAACAATAATAGCTTACACAGTCCTGATCAAGGAGAATACCAACTTACACAAACTTGGTCAAAATAGTCACTGATAAACTAAACCTAGTCATATACAACACAATTAACACATTCAATAGATTACAGTTTTCTGAGATTTTATGAAATATAGAAACCTGTTGACAACACATGAATTTTTATATCATATATTGAATTCAAAATTTTGTATCAATAGTAAGCTTAGTTGAATAATATGCCAATTCAGTCTATCCAATAATACATAGTTCGTGAATAAAACGAAAGAACTTGTAACTATAAAGAATATTCTAGTGTTATTAAAAGAAGTATGGTGAGCTATTTAAATTGCTTTGACTGTTTATTTGCCTTTAATTTTCCCTTTTTCTGGTTAAGTGGCACCATGTTGTATGTCATAAGATTGTGATCAAATCCACTGTATCTTCTACATTTCACAATTTGTGCTCTCTCATACGCTGTCTACTTCCTCTTCTCAGTAGAACGTCCAGAACTTCTCTTTTGATTAGGAGCAAGTACAATTCTACTAGTCATATCTTTCGACAAACTCCATTCTAATCTATTACAAAAAGAAATTGACAAAAATTATACTTATAGACAGATAACGATAGGTTACATTCAATGCATTATGGGTCACAAACGCTCACATCTAACACAGACCTGATCATAGACAGAATACTCAACACCAACTTGGTTAAAGAGGGTCACAGTTAACACAAAAAATGGTCACAGACAGTAACTATTAGCACAAAATAGGTCACGAATAGTCATAGAATGCAACACTAGTCACAAAGTCACATTTAATGCGTATAAAATTGGTCACATATTGTTTTGATTTTACATACTGGTTGGTTACTACATGTAAAATAGAGGTCACATATAATTCATCACAAGTCACAAGTAATCACATTTAACATAAACATAATCAATGTGATCGAATCACAAACATGGTCACAAATAGTCACATTCATAACAAACACTGATCACAGACGATTTTTGGCTTAAATATGTCTAGAAAAGCATATCTAGATCAACAATGTTAAAAGTTCTGAAATTACTCTCTGATCACAAAATTGAAATTAGAGATTACAAATTGGGTAAAATGTATACAAAATTCATGAATTACAATCATCGATCATGATTAAAAGCAGCTGTAAAAAAAATGATTACAAAAACTTCAAAAACTTATGCGTATATTGATATATGTTTTTCGAATGCAAACAAAATTGCAATTGATTTACTACGTGACCAGAAGGGCCAAAATGTGTATTTGCTATGGGAAAATCTAATAAATCTAAAAACGAGCTATAGGTCCTCCAAAATAATGAATTTGAGAAGCTATTGTCGTCTGCATTACAGTGGTTTAGTGGCCAATTGATGATTTATGAGAGAAATTGTAGTGATTGAGGGAAGGATTTGTGAATCAAGATTCTATGGAGAGAAAGCGTGTTTGATTGTGGTTAGAGATTGATAAATATATTTTTAAAATGGAATATTTCTTATTTGTTAGTATCTGTTTTAAATTATATTTTATTCTAAATTAGACTGTTATTTATATATTTTATTATATTACATTTATCACCTGAATTTTGAAATTATTTTTCAAGATTTTATTAGTTATGAAATGATATTCTTATAGTCTAAGGCCATGTTTGATACGTAATCTTTTCCATGGAAGTAGGAAAAAGATTGTCTATTTTCCACCTTTAGTTCATGTTTGATAGCAAAACTTTTACAAGAAATTCATTTTCCCATTTTCACTCACGCCCCCAATTTTCCACTTTTTGAATGAATTTGTTTTCCCAATATTTTGGTGGTTTTATGTTATCCTTTTTTTTTTTTTTTTAGCATTTGGAAAAAATTCTATCAACAATGGTAAAAAAAAATTTCTCTTTAATGGACAATTTACATGCAAAAACAAAGCCAAACGAATGATATTTGTTATGGTAATTTTTTTAAAAATTTTTTTGGCAATTGAAACAAATTCTAGACCCAATGGTAGAAAAAAATTATCACTTTAGTGGACAATTTTCATAAATTATAAAATAAAAAAAAAAGTCAAACGGACATCTGACTTTCAACATTTTCCAGATGAAAAATTATACTAATCAAGCATAATTAATTACAATTCTCAATAAACAATTTATAGGCAATTCAATTCCTTGTAATTCATTTTCTTTCCACCCATTTTCCATATTTGCAATCAAACGAACCCTAATAATAGTGTTATTTTCCCTTGGAAAATTTCATCAGTAAGACATTAACTATGACATATTTCAAATCTAATAAATAAGGTTTATTATTTCAAAAATAAGATATTAATTAAATAAATAATTAAATATATTTTATTAATTAAATATATTAAGATCACAATATTATATAATTTATAGTCACGGTTATGTATTAGTCACAAATCACAAATTTTATAGGTCACAACTTATTTATCGATTACAAATCAAATAAATTAATTGGTCACATTATTTTTCGATCACAAATTTTATCACAACTTATTATCAAATTAATTGATCGCAATTTTTAGGTCACATATTAAAACAATTTGTGACCACCTACACCTCACCACTGCCTGCAGTAGCATTACCGCCAACACCATCATAATGACAATGATGCCAACAAACACTACCACCAAATACTACCACAACCGTTGCACTACCACCGCCAACACCATCGTCTGCACCACCGTGACCACCACAACCACCAACTGCATCAACACATGTACCAACCACCACCATCGCCGCATATACCATCTCCTAAAATCCATTATATCTTCCACCTCTACAGCCACATGCACCTACACCACAATCGTCTCCACCAACAAAAAAAATACCCAAACAATCCATTGCCACCTACACCTCAATACGCCACAATCGCCACCACCAACAATAAAGTTCCTAAACAAGCCTCCGTCACCATCACCTGAACCTACACCTCAATACACCGCAAATCCACTCAAAAACTCCCGCCACCACAAAATTAAAAGAGAGAAATAAAGTCGGCGGTTAAAAAGCCTCTAATGAACTATGAGAGGAAAATGTAGAAGAAATTTCGATCAGACTCTAATTCGAATGGCGAGAAGAACAAAGATGAGTGGCGTACGCTCAACTGCGACGACGACGCTGCGATGCGCAACGGCGATGTGCATACAATGATGTACTACGGCCGTGATGCATTTCACCACAGCCACTATCGTCGGTGGGGACCGAGATCGAGGGTTTGTTGCAGTGCATTCCACTGCGCCACTCCGACGGTGTCTCCGATGGGGTTGGTAAAGAGGTATAGAGAGAGATTGAATGGAGAGATACTGAGAAAAAAGAAGGGAAAGTAATTAAGATTTGAAATGAAAATTTGGTAGAGGTGGATGGAGGTAGGGTTGGTATATATATTAATTTAAATTTTATAATATAATTATTATCTAATTTTTGTATAAACAAACCTTGAATCTGATTTTTGAAATGATAATTTAAAAGAACTATGTAATTTCCACTTTTTACCTTCATACATTTTTAGTTGAGCCTGTAAGATGGTCTAGTTCTTGAACAAGCCCATCCATATCTTTATTTGAACTCCCTCCAACTTTCACTGCTTCCATGGCCTTGTCTCTCAAATCCTTGGCTTTAACTCTCCGAGTAACATCCCTAGTCATTGACTCAGTAATTTTCTGAGCCAATTCATCTGAGTCCGGCACGGTGTCTCCACCCTCGCAAACTCGAACCGCCGCTCCCAAGTAGTCCACCATAAGCTTCGCGTCCACAAATTGGTCCGCCTCCATCGGCCACCCCAATATCATCACCCCAGCTGCTATAGCCTCCAGCACTGAATTCCATCCGCAATGACTCAGAAACCCACCAACAGCTCGATGACTCAGTATATGCACCTGCGCTGCCCAACCCCTTATAATAAACCCTCTGCCCACAACCCTCTGTTCGAACCCCTCAAGGACCGATCCAAAACCCTCCGCCACTTGCTCCGCTGTCAACGGCTTCGCCACCCATATGAACCGGACTCCACTCCGGTCGAGCCCATTTGCCAAAGCCTCCATTTGTGCTTTCTTGAGCACCTTTTGACTCCCAAAACAAACATACAGAACTGACTCATCAGGACATCCATCAAGCCATGAGAAAACCTCTCCATTAATGGAATCAGATTTAACATTCATCTGTTCAGGTTCATGCAGTGAATTCAGTGGCCCAATACTGTAAACTCGCGGAAACCCAATTTTTTTACTCAGAAATTCCAAGTACTCATTCTCCAATTCATCGAAAGTGTTGAAAATATGCATCCAACTCAAACTATTTGCAGCCATGCTGTTTTTCAGCAGCTCCAAATTGGGATCTGAATCTGCTTCCTTATACCGCCGGAACATTGAAGGAACCTGTTCCCATGGAAATGTCGGAGCATTCGGTAAATCTTCAAATTTAATTTCACCCCCTGGATTTACAGCCTCGGGATTTCTCCAGAGACGGTCAAAACAAGCATTAAGAAATGC
>CAIGRT010041238.1:0-15805 GCA_903798405.1 Fraxinus platypoda | reverse complement strand
TACTTACATATACAGGACAATCATCCAGAAATTTCTGCAGTAGCTAACATAATATTAGAAATTCATAGCCAGATTGCTTCAAGACTGGGATTAAAAATAATAATAAAAAATTCTGATGATCCTAACAAGTCCAAGCATATATTTCAATAGAAGTTCAAGAAAACTACAACAGGAAAATGGGATTTTATCTTTGAGCCAATGAAAGCATGGAAACTGAACAATCATATAAAGAGCAATAAAAGAAGAAAAAGAGAAGTGATAAGGATGAGAGAGAAAATGTTGTAGGTAGAGAGAGGGAGGGGGGGGGGGGTGTGACTGATTGATAGAATTAAAGAGTCAACCATTACTTTACAGTGAATGTGCATGTGAGTGTGTGTGTGCAAATTCTGAAACTGCACTACTCATTTTCTTCTTCTGGTTCATCATTTTCTTCTGTTATTGGTTGAATTTTTGATGGAATAATCTGTTGCTTTATACCGTTTATGTTCATGAATAGTGACAGAGATTAAGATTGGACAAGAAAATACTAGGATTACAATCTCTTCCATGGTTTCTAGCCTTAAAATATGGGATGAAAATTGACAAAAGGAATTGTACAACATTAATTGGTTTTCTTTTTCTTTGCTTCTGCAAAATGGTCTGAAATGTCATGATTTGCATGTAGACAGTTAGTAGGTGAGTTGTTTAGTGGATGGATGAATTGGAATTTATCTTTGTTGGGTTCTGCCTACTTTTGTGACTTTTCATGTTTATTTGGGTTGGGCAGCCTTGGATAATTCTTAATCAACAATAATTCTTGTCTATGTCTTGTAAGGTTTTTGTTTTCTAATGGCCAAATGATTTCTAATGAAGTTTGTTCAATTAGTTGGATTCATTTATTAAATTGAATTTGAAGTATTATTTTCTCCTAATTAGTTGAATTTTTTATTGCGAAAGAAAAAGAAGAAGACAAGAATCACTTTTACCTCTATTTTTTCCATTTCTAATTCTATGCTGACCTAGAAATTGTTCGGCAACTTCTTGTTAACGTTTATACTGATACAAAACCAGCAAGGTTGGTTTGTTTGGTTGTTGAAGATAGGTGAAGCTCAATTCATTATAGTCCGATCTCTAAATTAATACCTTATTGATAGCCTCTGACATTTTATAAAACTTCAAATAATGTTATTTATTTCCATTGGGGTTAAGCACCAATCTAAATGAGTAACAACATTTTATAGGTTCAATTAAATGAATCATATCACTCTGTATTTAATGAATCTATCATTTAATGTCATGTAATTGTCATTAAACTGATGCTTAATTTCGGTGAAGATAAATAGTATTACTTTAAAACTTCGTGAAATCAATTACATTCTATATGCATAATTTAATATTTCTACTATCTAATAATTAATGAAAATATCCAAAAAATAAATTAGCACGATCAAGTTTCTTAGAGAACTGTCTATCTAGAGTAATCTAATAGTACCTTATAAACTATAATATGGGTGAAATTTTAAAAGTCACGAAGAGAAATACATGCACAAGGGCACCTAATTTTTCTTTGTTAGACGAAAGGGATTATCATTCACATCTTCTTCGACTTTCTCTTCATGACAATAAAATAGCTATTAGATCTTCACATCTTATTTGTGACAATGCAACCATATATCATCATATGAGGATTCCTCCCCAACGACACATTCAAAAGTTTATCATACTGCAAGAATTTCTAAAACTTTCTTTCATATACTTCATTTATTTCCCAATTAATGATCAAATCAAGGTTAAAAATGGATTCAAATTTAAGAATATTTTAATGCATTGTAGTACTGTCGTTAAAATAACTTCTCAAAATAGCGTCTCGCCCAACTTTCTATCCCTTCTTCCTTTTGTCATTAAGATTCACAATTTCTCTGATTCATACTAAACTTCCTGCAACAGCTAGGAGATGCCTCACACACAAACAGTTAGGATTAAAGCTACTTTTACTTTAAAGCAAATTGAAACTTGACTGCTATTACAAGTAATACTTTACATTTCCAGATCATGAGAATGTAGCTACCATATTAAGGAGAAAGTGACATTGGCAAAGAGTAAAGCAAGTGGCAGAGGGTAAGAACGAGATTATAGTCTCAAGTTGCTTGCATAGGGTAATAGAAATTGAGTAGCTCCTCTCATTAAAAGAATTATAACTGGGTTCAAGCTTTTTTCCAGCCCATTTTCATTATCTGATTCCTCGTACCTACAATTCATTTGAGAAATTCCAGGGTTCATATGGTTCCAGATTTTGCCGAATTGCAAGAAATTTGATGGAGTAAATTTTGATTCAAAATGTGGCGTTCCACATTTTATGAATTGGATTCAAGCTTTACCCAGTCCTCACTGAAGTTGACCACTGATTTATACAGCTTTACTTGTTTGAAGTTGGAGATGAAACTAGTGGGATTGATTGTGCAGGCTCGTCTGTACTAACAACTCGAGAAGCTTCCTTTTTTAACTTGTGGTTATTGTATGCAGCTACCCCTACAATGGCTGCATAAAAAGCCAGAGTTATAGTCAGTGCATTTATGTGTACTAATCTCTTTCGAGACGTTAATATAAATTCTTTTGCCCATTTGTCAAAATTACACAACCAATCAAAGCTCTAAAAGGATTGCCAAATTAAGCTAATCTATGAGATAAAATAAACAAATCAGTAAGTTCTCAAGCCTATATAGCACACCATAATATACCATCCAAAAGTAACATCGAGTTGTGTTGATATGTGGCTATATTTTCCCTTAAATTTCTTATCAATATCAGCAAACCACTTTTTTTTTTGGTGGCTGAAACTAGCTTCTTTGCTAAAACTTGACTTAAGACATGAACTGAAATTGCAAGACAGTATAAAAAAGAGTGGAGAAATGGAAGCCTCTGAGGAATGCAAGGAAAACACCAGCTTTATTGTGGTACAATTAAGGGAAACATCACAATGCTACAATATTTGCTAGCTAAGGATGATATGAGAGTACGCTTTGCAGGGAAAAATGATACTTACCAATTGCATAACCAAACAGATTGATAAGTGTCAGCTTTGTATCCGCAAAAAGAATGGCTGATAGTAGAACTACAACCCAATCCTTGACAACTCCTGCCACACGAATAGTCAAAGCACTTGTATGCGAGATGACAAGGAAGACCGAAAGATTGAGGGCAAAAGTACAAAGAGAATTAAGAGTCAGGACAAGAGGTTTGAAGTTCCATGTCCCCTGTGCATCCATCTTCGACTTCTCCAGAAAGATCCATGGAATTAATAGGCAAATAGCACTGCACAATGAACCAAGATTTTAGTTATTTGATTGACTATAAGCTTGAAATAGATTATTAGCACAGGTTCCAATATTTCAAAGGATAAATTACATGCCTGCAGGGGCTAACGTAGTACATCACGGATATGGGATTTAGTTTGAGACCCTTCCTTTTCACCAAAATCTCCATAAATATTAGCCTCAAAGCTTCTCCAACAACACCTCCCATTTGGTAAAAAACACCGACCCAGCTAATATTTACTTCCCCGTATGAAGCTACTAGTACACCAAAACTAATCACTGACATTATCAGAAGCATCCTGCAGCTCATCATTTCAAGTCCAGCAGTTACACCAAGAATGAAAACAGCAACTGGCACTGAAAATGTCATCAAGAATGAGATCAGTAAAACAAGTAATATGTAGGAAAACTGCCACAAAAATAAGGTATAGACAAGCCAAATCGATTTCAACCTATAAAACAAGAAGTAGTACTTACTGATTGCTTTCAACATTTGTGCAAATGAAACAGATATATAAAGGTAAGCAGTGTTTCCAAGCCAAAGAGTCATAGCAAACATGGCACCAATTGGGATGACTGAAGATATATATCTGTATATTCAAAAATCAACTTGGTAAAATAATTCTTGCAACCATTAGATTTTTAAAAAAAATACAAGTCAAATCTAACACAAGCAAAGAGGAAATGTTGAAAAGAAATTAGGAAAAAACAACGAATCCAAGATTGAAATCCTCCTTCATTTTTTTTCCCTTTAGCTCAGTTATGAGCTCTTAAGATGTTGCTAGCATCTATGCAACTTCGAATATCAGACAAAAGAGTACTCTCACATTTGCAAAGTCATCCCTTCTTCAACTTTCATAATCTGCAAAGAAAACACAAACAAAAATTTTAGCCAGAAGTAGTATTCATGAATAGCAATATCCAAAAGATGAAGCTTACCATCATGTCGTCATAATTACCTTGAGAACTTTAGTAAGCATAAAACATAATACAGAGGAGAAGACCATGTGAAGTAGGGTCAATCCAAGAGGATAAGGAAAGTTAATTTCCTTTGATGAAAGAACCCACTGCATTTTTATACAATATGGAAAGTATATTAGCATGTGAACGAAGTTTGCAATCAACTATCTTCCCGCAACATTCAAACAATGGCAATCACAAACAAATTGGCAATGGTAATTGATTATTTTCGTCGTTTTAAACTTATTTTTCACTTCTACATAAACAGAAGCAGAAGAAAAGGCAAATAGAATGGTTATAAAGCTGCATGCATGCTGAACACACTTTCTAGGAGTATGAAATAAACATTAAACATTGAAATGCTCCACTGGGATATATATTACACAGAGAGCAAATGTTCTAAGAGAATCTCCAAGAAACTCTTTAAATTTAAAGAGCATCTTGTGCATAATTGAGAGCAATTTTAGAAATTTTTTACATGCTCTAACAAACTCTTTATTTTACTTTTTTCAGCAATCATTTATTTTTCCCTATTTTTTAATTAATATATATTTAAGATGATAATAGCTCAAATATTTTAATATAATTTGAATAATTTAAGAAGTGAAGCATTGAAACTTGCAATTTATTAGATATTTAGATGCAGTCATTGTAAAATAAAAGAGACATGCTACATGTACACTCTAGTGTACATCATTGTTCACACTCCTCTCACAACATGGGCGGGTCCCGCGATAAATAAAATAATAACGGGACCCACCATGTGAGAAGAGTGTAAAAGTAAGTGTACACCAATAATGTACACTTATCATTTCTCAAAATAAAAATAGAGAGTGCAGTTGGCTCTCAAAATATAGAGAGACAAATCCACCCTCCATTTTGACAATTTATACTGAAGAGCTAGTTGGAACCCATTTTTAAGGATTGACTCTTTGAAATAAAAAGCATCTTACATTTTAAGAATCTCTTCGATATGCACTAAATAACAAATAAATACTAAACCAATGGTGCATAAAACTTTACAGATCTCTAAAGGTCAATAAGAGGCATAAACATTGAAAGTGAAAATGACTATAGTATCCCAGAGGCAAGTAGAAAATAAAAAGATTTCAGCAGAAGATGGGACTGCAAAATCAAAAGTATGAATTAGCCTGGAAAATATATGATTGTGAGTGTCAGTATTAACATATCACCATTATCCCATTGTGCACCAAAGACTATGAGTTTCCATTTTTTCTTGTACAGGGTACAAATCTATCTTTCTGACAAAAAATCACATTAGCATGAGGACAAAATCTATAAACATCATTCCCAAAATTGTCAAGAATAATTCTTATTTGCAAACTGCAGTTGAATCATCGTGTCATGTGGTGGCTTTCCTAAACACACCAAGTCAATCTCAATAACATGTAATTCTTAGTCAGTACTAATATCCTACATTAATGACTTATGTCACTTAATTACTTCGAATAATCCTACTTTAACAATTATGATCACCAACTCTTAATCATGCATAAGTACTTAAAGCATTACAACGAAAAACTACTCATTAATAAAATCGATCTAACCACATAATTCGATTTCTCATCCATTCACACATATCACCACGCCATGCCACGGAAAATGTCAACGACTGGAGCATTTGGAAAACGCGATAAACTGCTTCCTTAGTATACCAAAATTTGTGTTCCCCGCGTGCATTATGCTTAGCTTAAATGGGTCTAATTAATCAAACAATTAACTAACTTTTTCCTCTAATCGTGTTGTTGTAAAACACTAAACAGCAAGATATAATCAGGATCATCATAATTTTACATACGTTTACAGTCGTAGATTTTTGAAAGTAAGAAATTGAAAACAGCAACAGTACCTTGTTGAAGAAGATCTGGCCACTGGAGAGCGCGATATAGAGCAAAATATAGGCGTAGGTTACAAACCCTTCTCCGACCCTTTTACCGTTTCGATCCGCCATTGCTACCCAGTAAGTCAATTCACACGCAAATATTTAAAAACGCAACATACAACTCAAAAATCAGAGGATGAAATGGGTTTCTCAGCGACGGGGAGAGGGCAAAGAGTGCACTGTGCTAGAATAGCAGTGGACAAAATCTCCAGTAAGGGTTGACTTGTCGAAGATATTTACAATTACATACGCATATAAAAACGAAGACGATTGCTTGTAAATCCAGTTTGCTAGAACGGTATAGAGTGACGAAGCATCTAAAAGAAGGCAAGACGACCTATGTCCTTTACCCTATTATTTCTCGCTTTTTATATCAAAATAAAACAGAATAAGAAAAGACATAATTAGTGCATGTTTGGCAAAACTTAAATTTGTTTAAGCTGATTAAAAATACTTTTAATTCACATATTTTGTAAAATTTAATTACTTGTTTATTATTCACACATTTGGCAGAACTTACGGACTACAAGCACTTAAAAAGAAAAAAAATTCAGATATTACTAAACACGAACAAACTAGACGGCTTTAAAGCACTCAAAATCCAAATAAAAGGTTAATTTACAAAAGAAAATAATGATAATAAAATAGAGAGCATTTTAAAAATATTATTTTTGAAGTTTGGAGATCTTTTTGCGATCCCTGCTCTGCTTTTACTATAGAACTTATTTATGCAAATTCAAGACATTCCTCCACTTTCATTCGTAAAATAGGAAAAAAAAAAAAAAAGAATTGGCCTAGACATGTTGTATTAAATTAAATTAAAATATAAATGAATAATGATATCATTTTTGATAATTCCATCCGATGCTACCAAAAATTGTACCTATCGACTTCCGAGCTTGACGACTGAGAATGAGAATGAGCACGAACGAGGTCTTCTGGTACCTAAAACAAAGGCGTCAAGGTGTGTCATTGTCGCCCCTCCGATATTTGTCAGAGAGAGAACATGAAAATAGTATATGCTGTAAATTGTGTGTAAAACATACATTGGTAATGAATGAGAATGATGCATTTATAAAGGTAAGTAGTGGACTCCTAGTAGGACTACAATGTTGAGATCCCTAGGAGTTCTAGTGTAATGGGGAGTTGTTGTTTAGTTGATCTTGTATTTCCAGGGTGATTGGGTTAGAATGGGACTCGGCTTGAGAGTCCTCTCAGAATGAGGAAACATATCGATGGAAGGACTCTCTCTCTCTCCTAGGTTAGATAAGCCCATACATGAGAGGAGTTACAAGAAATCAAACAGAGCTCGAGGAAGACTATCGACGAAGGAAGCCCGACGTGACGGAACCTGAGGAGATTGACCTCTCCTTGAGGCCAACCAAGGGAAGTTGTCCTCGGGATGAGAGTTGTTCTCGGGCTCTACTAATATTGGTATCATCACCATCTATATCTCCAATATATAATGATTCAATTGGAATCTACAGTCAACAATCACCGATGGCTTCTCGTTGGTGATTGAAGCAAAATCAATTATTATCGATAACATTGTTGGCAACATCATCGTCAATTATCACTTATTAGGGTGTGTAGATGATCATCAATGATATCGTTATCAAAAATTTTGTCTAACACAACAATCGATATTGATTTCAATCAAATTACTATCGCAGTGTTGGCGATCATCGATTAAATTTCCTTCAATGATTGTTTGCCCCTTCATTTTTTTTTTATTATTATTCTAAGAAAGACCCCCTAGTGACCCTCAAGTTGCTTGAGCTCTCTACACTGAGAAGTGTGAATTAAGCTCATGAAAATCACTTACGTGTTTTGAAAGTGAAACAAAAATTTCATAACATATTTCATTCTCTTGACGCGATATTTTATGCTAAATTTGAAAGTAAGGGTTGTGTGATGTTGCTAAAAATTGATAAAAGTTGGTGGATTCATAATATGTGTGATTAAAATGGGGATAAAAATTGTTGGTCTAATAAAATGTATAATTAAAAATAAAGTTCACCAATTTTTTAGCAAATAATTTTTTTACAAAACAAGCCTATAACAAAATTGAAAAAAAGTGCTTACCATTTGAATAATGTAAAATTAAAAAACTATACTTAAAGGCAGCGATCATAGCTTCGTTTATCATTTGTCTTCTCTCACTCTCGACAAAGTTTCTCTGTGTGATTTGAAAATGATCGAAATCAACTGCATCGACAATTTAAATTTTGAAAACGATCAAAATCAATTACGTCGATAACCAGAATTTCAACGTCGAGAAAGAAGTGGTGTTTACGTCCCCGAGGATTAGACTCGCGGCGGAGTTGCTTGGCAAGATCATTTTCCACGTTCCATTTCCAACACCATGTCTCACTTCATCAAGTACATAAAGCTTCATGTTGATGTAGATGGGAATCTGGACTCCGCTGATCAAGATCTCAATGTGTTGAGTACTTCCCATCACACGAATTTAGTTTTTAAAATTTCAACAGGATCGTTCTTATTTGAACATTTTCGAAGTATGGATACTTTTACAATCCACTCTTCTTCAAATACTTCAATTGTCTTATAAAAATATAATCACATTCTTTATTTGGTGACATCAATCCTACAAATATGAAAATAAATTTAAAACATGACAATAAAAATATACATTAACAATTATCAAAATAGAAAAAGTTAATATTTTCCAAATTAAACCGACGATTTGACTCATTTTGTTGATCTATTGATGAATGAGACCTTGTTTCTCTTAGTGTTTTCGATAATGATATATTCATTTGTGATTTTTTAGCATACAAAAAAAATCAATGATACTTTATTTTAGTAATTTATTTATCAATATCGTAAAAAACCATATAGCAAATATAGAAAATTTTAAATAAGGGAATATATATGTTATTTTTTTAAATAAGAGAATATGACTGTTATTTTTTAAACGGACTATTTCAACTTAGGGAAGAAATTCAAGTTATATTTTTATAATAAAAGTCATTAATAAAAATTAATATAATATTAAACCAGGGAATTATTGACAATGGAAAATAAAATGATTTTTTTTTATTTTCACGTTGAGTTAATTGAGTTAACGTTATTAATTAATTATTAACAAAAATAAAATTAAACAAGAGTATATTGGGCATATAGCTAAATAGGTAATAAATTAATGTTATTAATTAATTATTGGATAATTATTGTCACACAACAAATTTTTATATTTGCACCTCATTTTAATTACAATAAATTTTTTAAATATTTACTCACTTTTGCTTTTATGTCATCGACTTTTTTCTCACTGCGTTATTATTCTTAACCTTCAATTAATTAAAATATTTTGCTTTTAATCGCATTTTTATTTAAATATTATTCTAACGAGCATTGAAAACAACGACAAATATTTTGTTTAACTTTTGTATTAATTAATTATTTATATTATTTAAAAATACGAGAGATAAATGTCTTTTTCGTCCTCATAACAAACATTTTGACAAAAATCGTCCCTATAGGCAATATAAGAAAATTAATAGAGGGTCAATGGTAAATTTTATTTTATTTTTTTAAAAAGTTGATAACGTAATTGTAAAAATAAGAAAATCTTAGAGAGATCATTGCAATTAAAATGTGGTGAAAGTAACAAAATTTGTGGTGTGAATATATTTATCTTTAATTATTAATGAAATTAAAGTTAAATAAGGGTATATTAGGTATATAACTAAATATGTAAGGATAAATTGGGTATTCAAAAATTTCTCATCAATACTCCCTTTTAATATATTGTAGATGTAGAAGATAGATAAATTAAGAAGTTTGGTTTTCATTATTTTCAAAATATATTTTTATTTCTCTTATTTTCAATAATACATTTTTTAATAAATAATATTACAAGCAAATCCAAAATATTTTCTTATTTTTTAACAATACATTCTCCATCAAATCACTATTTCAAAATGCATTTTGGCAAGAAAATTGAGCTCAAACAAGCTTTTAGTATTATTTCCTTGAATTATTTTAAGTTTTCTTGATCTAATTTAAGGAATATATTTATCTACATTTCTTAATTTGAACCGTTCGAGTCACGTCACAACTTATTTCTTTCCAGAGTTCAGCGCGAGAACCCCTTTTTTCAATAATAATAATAATAACAATAAGTATTATTAAAACATCAATTGTATTATGCAGCAATTTTTGATGTAAGAGAATATTCGAGTTTAAAAGCTTCACTTTATTTGTTCCTTTTCTTGGACTTCTTCTTTTATTTGAAAAAGAACCAAAGTTAGTTAGAACTAGTGGACCTCTAAAAAGGCATCATATTCCTTGGAATATAGGGTAGGTTGTTGAATTAAAACAGCCACAGTATCTTGTCTTCTCAATTACTCGATGTAAGATTAGAGGTGCAAATTGAATCAAGTTTGAACTATTTACTTCAATTGTTGTAAGGAAACGTGTTTAATTAAATGTTCGATTCGACATGTCCATTTTATACTCGTATATTTTCCAATATTACTAAACCAGAGGTACGTGCATCCATTACTGAAATGGGATTCAATGAATTATGATGAATGGGAAAATAGTAAACAGCAAATGAGCGGTACAAAACCTTATAAAACATGTGACCCAAAATGTACACACGAGTAAAACATGTAAATAAGCCAAGAAGGACTAACTCAAGTGATGAGAGCAGAGTCTTACAAGATATATGACCTATGATCGAGCCTCTTTTTATAGGGAATGGTGAAATTCTCCAATCCCTATTTTAAAAGAAAAATGGAAATAAATACATGTAAAATGAACTAATTAAAGTGAAGAAATCTCATGAATAGTAATCTTAACACAAAACCGTGCCAATACAATGTATGTCTACAAGTCGGATATCCAGTCACATCTTCTCATGAATAGTAATCTTAACATAAAACAGTGCCAATACAGTGTATATCTACAAGCCGGATATCTAGTCACAACGGAAAAATAACCTTGGCATTTGTATAAAAACATCAAATTGTTAATATTTTATCAACTTAATCATAAAAATAGACTGATGGAAGTCATCATATTGCACATATGCCCCATGTGAACATTTCTACGTCAACCATAAACCCGATAGTTTTGGTTATAATTGCTCGAAAGATTACATCAAATTCATGTGGAGATTGAACAACTACAAGAATATCTCATTCCAGTCACAAACACACGAAATGGAATTGTATTTTGAGGGACTCGTGCTCGGGGATGACACCATTGGATTAGCTAATTTTTTGCTTTTCTTGGTAATATTTCATCCATGTTTGGCCCTCATTTCTTAAAACTCATTTACATTTCTTGATCTACAATTCTTATTAACATTTCAATCAGACATTTTATCAAAATTTACTAAAAATTCTAATTTTTATCCAAACCAAATAGTGGGTTAGAATATAATCCATTTACTAGTCAAAAAGTAAAATCCAATAAAAAGGATAATTCTACTTGTATATTTTGCTTGACGGATTTTCTTTGCTATTTTTTTCATATAAAAGTCATATTAATAAAAAATCAACTTTGGCTTCTATCCATTTGGGACTTAAGTGCACCGAGTTGTAAAGGTTAAGCACCCATGTGCAAAATGCAAGTTGAAAGCCGCGAATGCACGGTTAGAGGTGGGATATGAATACGAGTCTAATTTATCCTAAATTCAATGGCAATCAAAATCATAATTAATAATTTAATATTATAGCATGCCCAATTACTTGTTAAATACATGAACAATGTACATATCAGTCAATGCTACTTAATGACAAATAATTATTATTCAAATATATGATGAAAAAGAAATGAAAAAATGAATTGAAAGATTGCAATTCCCAACAAAAAGAGGCAGCTATGAATGTCATATCTATTATAATAATAGAAAATAATAAACAAAACAAAGTTAGCTCCTTTCACGCGTGTATACTTCGTTTGATGTCATTATTTTCAAAATATTTTTCAATATTTTTTTTAATCATATATTCTTTAATAAAATTAGAGTCTGTTTGTCATCTTTAATAAACCAATAAAGTTTTCTTACTTTTTAACCATACATTATTCAAAAAATACTATTCCATAACTCATTATTCCTAAATAAATTCTATTTTTTAATACTACACGCAACTTCAAAACTTTACTTTATTTTTTAACCACGCTTTCTCAATCAAATTACTATTTCAAAATGCATTTTGACAAAAAAAAACGAGATTCAAACAAGGCTCTATAACAAATAATTTAGACCCATTTGATGATCATACTTTTAAAAAATAGAGTTTTGAATAGTGATGTGTAATTAAAAAGTATGAAAAAATTTTGAATTTATGTTCAGAATATTTTATTGTGTGAATGTGTAGTTAAAAATAAAGGTTAAATTCACCAATGACCACCCAATTTTATACTTAGTGTCACCATAGTCACATAATTTGATTTTGTTTTACCATGGCCACAAACTTTATACCTTGTATTACCATTGCCACTCAATTTCATATAACGTTTCACCATGATCACCTAACTTATTTTCATCATTTTCACTAATTTTAAAAGGGGTAAAATTGTAACTTTACAATATATATATATATATAAAATAAATGTTAAAAAAATAAAATAAAAACTTATTTAAAAACGTTACTTAAAAAAATAAAATAAAAATTTATTTTAAAAAAATTACTTAGAAAAATGAAATAAAATAAAAAAATTATTTTAAAAACATTTTTAGAGAAGAAGTTGGATGGCCATGATAAACATTATATGAGATCGTGTGGTTATTGTGAAATAAAATTAAATTGAGTGGACATATTGACACTAGTTATAAAGTAGATGGTCACGGTGAAACAAAATTAAATTGAGTGGTCAACGTGACACTTCCCGATTGATAAAAATTAAAATCTCAATTTTAATTTAAGTCAAAGTCAATAATAAATTTTAATCTCATATTTTATGAGACCCACAAATTTTTGACTACACATTTCATTAATTTTTATCAAAATTTATTAAAAATTTGATTTTAATTTCCATCAAAATTTTATCGATAAATTTAACCCTAAAAATAAATATGTAGAAAAAAAAAAGTTAAAAAAGTACGATTAAAAAAAGGTCTGAAAAATATGATGGTCAAATATGCTCTGATGCATATATGCCATTTCTCTCTTTCCTAAATGGCAATAAAAAGAAGGGCAGGGAAAGCCTATGGCAAAGTCACCTGTACCGTCGATATGCTACTGCCACTTGCTATAAAGATCGAGTTTTTAGTTTTTTTTTTCCGTGAGGAGGAAGTTCTAATACATTTGAGTCAGAATTCTTGAGTTTTCTTGTTTGGGATTTTTTAATTTCATAACTTCTGGTGCAGAAGTGTCTGTTGAAACCTCAGTGGTGGAGATGGAGTACTCTGCTGCCGTTGAGTTTTCATCCCCAGAAAAAACAAACACTGCCAGTGAAAACAGCACTGACAAAAAGGTTAATTCCAATGCTAAGGAGTCTTGGGAAAGGGATGTAACTAGTGGTGGTAAGGACGATGATTCAGATTCAAAATCAGAACTGCAAATGAAGGATATTGTTGACATGCTGAAGAAACTCAAATTGAATCCCCTGGCTAAGGAATTCTTTCCTTCCTCTTATTATAACGGCCAGATGGGGGCCAAAAAATTTGTGCTAGCGGAAAAGAACTCCGGCATTGATGGTTCCCCAATAAACCGTAGGGTACAAACTCTGATTTTCATTTGATTGATATTTACGATGTCCATTAATGAATTGATTGATTATACTAAGTAATTCTTTTGATGCTTGACATCTCATCGATTATTATCTTCTGTTCGGGCTTCGGCGTGTGATATAGAAATGAATTATTAGTGTTCGTTTCACATTTCTCTGATTTTCTGATTTGATAGTTACCCAGAATAAAATTCCACGGCTTGAGAAATATTAGTTCATAGAATTTACAATGGATTCTATCTGTTATTTGGTGGGTAAATTTTATGACATCTTTTTATTTTTGTCTGTCTGCCGTAGTGGAATTCTGACGATCTGTGTATAAATGTGTTAGTTGGCAGGTGGGAACTGATATTTTTAATATGCAGCTCTATTTAATCCAAGAACGAATCTTTGAAACTATAAGAAATGACTGTTGATAGTTCATGTATAGATATGGAGTTTTGATACAGGAATTGCCATAAAGCAATCAGTTTTTTAGCTCTAACAGAGTAATGGATAAATGCTTTTAGTCTATCTCGTGTCAGTTGAGGCAAATTTGACCAAATCTAGGAAGTGGGACACACTTCTATTGTTTGATGGATTTTCAATGAGTCGGTTTTTCGAAAAAAGGATTGGTCCACTTGGTTTAACAGACACTGATCATTTGGCATTTTTTTCGTTCGACGTTGATAATTCACGTCCAGATCACCAGCTTCGTCAGTGACAGTCTATTTCTAGGTTTAGTCACACGGACATTATTTGTGTATATATGCACGTGTATACACATATCTGATTATTAATGGAACACTTGGTACCAGACATCTTCTTATCAGACAATTTAATCTTGTAATGTAAAATAAAATCCATTACATTCTCAATATCCAGACAGTGGCACGCTTAATGTCATTACTGTTATATGACTTTAACTTTCTTGTTTTTGAGTATCGTAGTTGCCTTGGTCTGAATTGTTGTTCTTGAAATGTTATAGATACTGAGATTTGAAAACCTTCTAATTCCATTCAATTCCATTCAATTCCATTTGATTGACGTTCATTACATGCTCTAAAATCTACATTTTTATGTGTTTCAGAGAAGAAATAACCACAACCAGGGCAGGAGGAGAATGGGTGTTAGGACTTTCAGAGCTCAAAGAGAAGATAGTATCAGGCGAACAGTCTATGTATCTGACATTGATCACAATGTAAGTAAAAAGCAACAAACTTCACTTGACTTATTGTAATCTTTCAGAAGATATATTGATATAGTTTTTCACCTTGTCAAATAAGGTCACTGAAGAGCGGCTTGCTGCCCTATTCAACGCCTATGGGCAAGTAAGTTTCTGTGCTCAGATATATTATATATGAATTGTTCTACCTGCACTCCTAGTACTTGATTTCCTTGTACCTCAGCTTTTGGGATTATTTTCTATGACCATAATTTACTGATTGTTTAAAGATGATAATTTTTTCAAAATTCTTGGCCATTGCCAGACCATACATAAAAAGTTCTGACCATATGTAATAAAATATGGTTTCACATTATGTTTTCAACACCAATTGGTTTCATTCTGAAATTGGCCGAGTGTGAAATATGGAAAAAGGGTATTCATAATGAAGATTAAGGTCTGAATAATTTAGTGGTGCGGGACTGTGAACAGAAACAATTTAGTGGTGCAGTACTGTAACATGTGTTGTGGTATTGTAACCCAAAAAACGTGCTTCATTAATAAGATTTAACATGTTGTAGAACATTGTGCTCCTTGTTAGGTATAATGCCCTAATAGTTGATACTGTCATATCCAAAGGAGTATTGCTGGCAGGCATTTTGCTTGTATTTGAAATTTTCTTCATTCTAGTGAGCGTCCCTAGTCTTATTGGATAATACAATCCCCCTAATAGTTGTTGGAAGAATGAGATAGATATGCACTGTCATGCTTCTCATAAAGTGGTAATTACTAGTT
>CAIGRT010041213.1:0-18338 GCA_903798405.1 Fraxinus platypoda | reverse complement strand
CAGCTAGTTATTTATATGTTTTTGAATTGGGCTACGTTAATTTGTAAAAGTTACGAATGAAATGTCATTAGTTGTATTTATGTAGTGTTGCTATAAATGTTAAAAAAATTAATTATGGTACGGAACCGAACAGAACTGAACCAAATCGAACCGAACGGAACCGAACCCGAACGGTTCCATAATTATATTTGGACATGACGGGTCCATTTATTAAATACCCGAAAGTTTTGTGTCGGTTCGGTTCTCTTCAGAACCGAACCGAACCGACCCACGGACAGCCCTAGTTGATAAGAAGTCGTTTAAGCATTTTATGACCTTAATCCATACTTTCGAGAACAAAAATAATGAGAAAGCACAAAGCATGCAAAGATTTATAGTAGTTTGTGTTGGAATATTGAATGAAAATCAAAAAGTTCATCAGTTGGCCTTCAGAAAGTTCATCAGTTGGCTCTTCAGTTGCTCTTCAGTTTCATCACGGTTTGCTCTTCAATGTTGTAACATCCCAACAGTTTTCTTGTTCTCTTCNAAAAAGTTCATCAGTTGGCCTTCAGAAAGTTCATCAGTTGGCTCTTCAGTTGCTCTTCAGTTTCATCACGGTTTGCTCTTCAATGTTGTAACATCCCAACAGTTTTCTTGTTCTCTTCATTTCCTCTTCAGTTTCAGAATCAGTCTTCAATGTCTTAATGGCCACACTCCTCATCTATGTGTATAAATAGAGAGCTCATGGTTGGAAGCAAAAACACAACGAACAGAAACACAACCTTCTTCATTTCTTCCAGCAGCCCCGGTTTTGGTTTTTTTTTCTTCTTCCTTTGCTTATTCTTTCGAGAGATAGACACAGCTAGTTCGAAGGCGGTTAACGTAGTGCAGTGGGAACCGACAACCGATTGTATCCTGGGAATCGAACACCAATCAAAACCTCGTGCACTTCGATGAGGCGGCGAATTCGATTTAAGGAAACCATGTAAACACGGGCCTTCGGTTTGATTAATATACTTTGATTCTCCTATATTTTTCCCTACAGTTTGTCCTTGATGTGAGAGCTACATTCATTTGTCCTTGCAAACTTTTACTATAATGAACACGAAAACAGTCCATTAGTAAATCCTTTATGTTGTAGAAAGTTAGGTTGATCCATGTGAAAGGAATAAGTATACATTAGGCTTCACACAAGTCCCCACAATATTTTATTTACATGCTCAAAGTCTGATGTAGGCATATCGAAGCAGACAAGAATACCGAAAATTGATGAAAGTTGAATTCTCCCAATACTCAAGTGCAGCGTTGTTAAATCATATGCTCTTGCTGCAGCTTCCTCATCATTATAAGCCCCTGAAAATTTTTGATAATGTAGTTACCTTAAATGTTTGTCTTAAAAATGTGTTTTTTTGGGTACGTTCGGGGGTGGAGGATAACTTTGCAGGAAAATGCACTCACTAAGATACACTGTCCATTTTGAATTTTTGCATCCAAGAATAGTCCATGAAACAAAAGCAGAGGATTTTCTTTATCAAGCACCAATATACCAGCAAAAAACATGACTCAAAAATTGCCAAAAACATTAATAAGCTACCTTGTTTTCCCTTTTTCTTTCGAGTTACATTCCAAGACATTTTATCCCACAAGTGTGCTTCGTATCACTCAGCACATCGATGCATGCTGACACCTCATATTCTAGAACTTATTCTCACAGTTGTTGGAGAACAAATTGGATCTATCTGTAACTGCTGAATAGAACAACCAAGAACAGTGGAAGCAACCATATTTCTTCATCTACGCTTGACACACCTCGCTTCAGGGACGTCATCTTTCCCTGCACATAAGGTGTGTCTTCGACTGATCTCTTCTGTTTTTGACATTGCCATAGTAAGTTACTTTATTTATTCCTTCTTCTTAAGATTGCTTTGTCGCGAGTGTCTTTTTTTTTTTTTCCTTTTTTTTCTTTGAAACTCAACCAAATGTCCTGTCCATTTTTTTTTTTTTGCCTTTGTTTGCTTGAACTTCTAAGAATGTAATATCGTGTTTTATATAACCTTTGTGCTTTTTGGGTTTTATTAAGTTTTTCTTTAATTGTTTCAGTTGGATTTTAAATTAAGATAGAACCAGCGATGAGAACTATGAGTAGTTGTAATATTAAGACAAATTTTGCTTGCCTTGGGAACCAAATTATGCTTCATGGTTTTGGAGTGGCTTGATGATATGGTCAATTATGTTTAATTACAATTCATTTATTAAATGACTAATGATTAAGATGACTTTATCTCTATTATGTACAAACTAATTATACCGTTAACCTTTGAAACAAAGTTTGCGAAGCTGACTAGTTATTGCAGAAGCGTAAAGTGGCACGCGAGAGAAACGAAGATATAGAAGGCTTGGCCTAATCTTGCGAACCATTTTCCATACTCCATATTGACTACAGGCAGTCAATAAAAGGCACGCGAACTAATGAATAATGAGTGATTCTAACTGAATTTGTTATAAGATAGCCAACAAGGAGTCATCATCTGTCATTCTCTCAAAAAGATTAAATTACTTCAAGGTTTGGAAGGAAATCTATAAATATCCCCTCATTTAAAAGAGATACATATGCAATTCAATTATCTCCCTCTCAAATAACTATTTTCTTTCTAGGTTGAGCATCAAAACTAGTGAGTTGAGGAAGTAAAAATCACAGCTGGTGGAATAGGATTTGTTGATCATATTTTTATTGTCAACAAATTGACGTTATCTGTAGGAAATACTAGAACAAAATAAACCACAAAATCTTGTTACATCTAAAAAAGTCTGAAATCTCAGAGATTTGAAATCATGAGTCAAATTGAAGAGAAATCAAAGGAGATGAAAGCGCTAGAGGTGGAAGCGGAGAATGTAGTAACTATCCACCAAATAGTGACATGAATCCTAACAGACAAAAGAGGAAAATCCAGCGAAAGCACATGCCAGTATCTCTCTCGCACAGCGTCGTAGCTTGTAAAAAAATGTATACTGCTAAAACTATTCAGTAGATGACTGAAAATTTGAAAGCATTGACAGCGAAGAATGCTTCCTTGAGGGTGAAGATGAAAAACACAAAGGCAAGCGTATACGAGAAATTTGAAGAAAATGAAACTAATTCTATTAATAGTGTTCTTCGTGAAAATACCTATATGCATCAAAAACCTGTGACACTACACTAAAAGGCCGCTTAAATGGAATTGCAGGAGTAGACCCACCATAGAAAGATTCACGTTGGAGGTTACCTTCCAGGATAAGAGGAATAGTTTCCGAGAGGGTCGGAAGGTTGACAGTCTTTTCAATACCTCCGTTCATATAGATGAAGCATAAAAGGATCGACCTACTAGGTCGTACGAACTGGATAATGATGATGAACACTTACATTTTCCAGGGAGATCATGGGGGAACCAATATCTGAAAAGTTCATCTGTCTGGTTATGGATAAGTATAATGACAAAGGAGATTATATGTACCATTTGTGCAAATACATGACACAAATGCGACTGAAGAAAGCAAGTCTTGCACTTAAGTGTCAAGGCTTTCATATTTCTTTGGATAAATCTGTCAAGCGGTAATACAGTGAGTCACCACAAGCCTTTTTGGGGGGCATTTGCAAAAAGCAAGATAGGGCAAACCCCTGTTGCTAGGCTCAAAGACATGCAACAGGAGGAAGACGAGTCCCTCAAAAGCTACTTCACGCGTTTCAATGCTGAATTGATCACTTGCGAAATGATATTAGATAAGAAGGCTTGAGATGCATTTTTGAATGAATTATTGATGGAGACTCACTTGTGACGGGATGTTTATAACAAGAATCCAGCCTCCTATCATCAATTGGTAAGTTGATGCAAAACGAGATCCAAACTAAAGATACAATCTAGAATGAAAGAAAGTAGAGTAGGGGCAAGTTTTCAAGGAAGAAGTCTCAACGTATGCACGTAGACTGTCGAGGCATGGTACTCGAGCCCTAATGACCATGAGAGCAAAGTACACGTTTTCTCTCCAATTCACTCGCGAAAAAATTATAGGAAAATTTATTAATCAAATATTCATCAAACATTTTTCAAAACACGATTCTCGAAAAATCTTTATCATGCAGGCGCACGCTAAATTCACTAGCCAAAACTACGTCCACATGACACGTGTCCTTTAGATCCCCAAAATACCCTTTAAATCTATCATCTTCCTTTCATCACAAAAATCAACGGCCCAAACACAACCGCAGCCAGCAATCCCCCATCAACGGCTAATACTTCCCTAAAAACACGTCCTTAAAAAAAACTGAGGTTGCAAATTAGGGCTCTTCCACCATTTATACAGCTCAGATAGTCCAAAACAACACATACATACACACTCTCTCTAGGTTTTGATTTTTCAATTTTAGGTTTTAGAATCATGGGCAAGGGTCCAGGACTTTACTCTGATATTGGCAAGAGAGCTAGAGGTTTCATTTTAATCTTATAATTTGTTGGTTTTGATTTTTTTTTTTTTTTTTTGCAGATTCGAGTAAAATGATTTTTGATTTGTGTTTATTTGGTGTAAAATAGATCTTTTATACAGGGATTACCAGAGCGACCAGAAGTTCACCATCACTACCTACTCCCCCACTGGAGTGGTAATTTTTTAAATTTATTTTAGTAATTTGTTATATTGTGCCTGTGTTCATTTCTGGAAGCATTGTTGATGTACGTATACTGTCAGAAATGTTTATTGTTGCGAGCATTTGTTTTTACGAGTTTCCGACTTTTTAAAATTATTGGCTGTTGGTTAATAAATCTGTGGATAACTAGTTAAGTTATAAGCTGACTAGCAAGTGAAAATTGGTTGGGAGCTACTGTTTGTGATAGTTCCTTCAGTGTTTTTTCATGTTTTCATGAAATGGAATTTATATAATTTATCTGTTTCGCTGACATTTTCAGTATTAGTAATTCACTTATTGAGTAAAGGCTTGGATAACAAATATTTAGATAAAATGTTTACTTCTATTGGTGCCACATTTTTATTTTGTCGACAATTTAAATAAATAAATAAATTGATTGCATCTAGCATTTTAAACTCAACACATATTAGAGTAGACACGGATAATGATGTCAAGCAGCAGTACCTTTGTGAAAAATTGTGCATGGGCCTTCATTAAGAAAATGAATTTGGCCTATTTGTGAGAGGCAAGTTGAAGATAATTTGAATAAATAAATTTATCTCTTTCCTAGTTAGATGGAATGGTTCTAAATCTATCATTATTAAGTAACAGAGAGGGAACATAAGATTTTCTTTGTCTTTTTCTTATTATTTACTTTGTTGGAGCTCTTGAAGACATATTACCGATCTTGCAGTTATGAAACCTTTTTTGCCTACTGTTTTCTAGAATAGAATATCATCGAGTCTATCTAGGTTTGTATAGAGTTCCCAACTGATTATTGCAAATGTGTTTTTCTAGAATTAATTTTTTAAGTTTCTTTTTTCAGTTTATGTGGGTCTGTGTCCAATATTATTTTTATGGAATATTAGGTCTGTGTGGATTTGTGTAGTGTTTAATGATTAGTGATTAGAGCCCAATGTAGTTTTTGAGAATAGATTTTTGTTAGTTCCATGTAGGGTTGTATAGTGTTTCCTAGAGATTATGGCCAATATTGTTTGTGGATTTTGATGGGTGATTTCAGCATGAACTTTTCTTTACTTCTCCACATCTTCATAAGTTGTAACTTCAAGCTAGTTATTAAATCTGGTAATCCAAAAGAAAACAACCATGGCACGAGATTTTTCAAACAGACTTGCACCTTCACTTTGCTAACATTGAAACCAGAAACTTATCCACATGGAAGAGAAGCTGCGAAATAACTTCTCCAGCAAGTCATATATTTTCAGTTTTACATTTACATGTTTTCACTCTCTCAGAAAAAGTTCGCTCACTTTTTGTCTCACAATTTTTCTTTGTTCTGGTAGTTCAGAAAATTTTCTCTGGAAAGTCTTGTAAGACTGTTTACTTGCATTCTTGAAAACACTGTTGCTTGAGAGCTGCTTGAGAATTTTTTGAAGATGTAACTTGAATCAAAATTTAGTGAAGCTTGTGCTCAACAGCGAAGTAGCCCTTTTCTTGGCTGAATCTTGGGAAATTTTGTGTTCTGTGTTCTATTTTTCCCTTCTTGACTTTAGTCCTTAATTTTTGCATATTTCTAATTTTGTTCTTCTGATTAGTTGAGATTGAAGTGAGTTTTTGGTTGGATTTTGTGTTTGATCAAACATTTAGGCTGGAGTAAACTCATCATCAGTTTTGTTTATTTGCTCTTATTTCAGAGTATAACTTCCTCGGGAACAAAGAAAGGTGAACTGTTTCTGGCTGATGTAAATACTCAGTTGAAGCACAAGAATATCACAACTGATGTTAAAGTAGACACAAGCTCCAATGTATGGACTCTCTTGACTCTTATTTTGTGATTTTCTGTTCTCTGTTAGGCAGCCAAGTTTTTTTTGGCTCTGTTAATCTCAATTCTCACATACAAATTATTGGATGATGTTGAATGGATATATGCACATTCGATTGTTATAACTGATTTATGAGACGAATGCCAGCTATTTACAACTGTCACAATTGACGAACCTGCTCCTGGGTTGAAGACAATTTTAAGTTTCCGAGTTCCCGATCTAAGGTCTGGAAAGGCAAGTATTTTCTTAATTGATTATTATTAAATCGAGAATTCATTTTCTTGGCATTTCTTAGCTATGTTGTGTATTGAAGTGCAAGAGTGATTTGTCATTACAGCTGGAACTTCAATACTTGCATGATTATGCTGGAATAAGCTCCAGCATTGGGTTGACAGCTAACCCCATTGTAAACTTTTCCGGTGTTCTGGGAAATAATACTCTGGCTGTGGGGACTGATGTATCATTTGACAGCAAGGAAGGAGCTCTTACTAAATGCAACTTTGGAGCAAGCTTCACAAATGCAGATCTTATTGCTTCATTAACTCTGTGAGTGGTTTTAATATATTGCTGGAGAAATTTTAAATGTTTCTTCTAGCTTCTGCTGGTCATCCCTGTTCTAGGAGATAACTTTGTGGTACTACTACCTAGCACTATGAAAGTTTTCATTTACTTAAATGGGCATGTTAACTGGTTATGGGTTGAGCGTAAATCCCTAAAAAGGAACTAAAAAAATTGCATAGTACAAAGAAATCTACAGTGGTTCCATCCTCAAAGTGACAGCTAGATCCACCTGCCACTGCAAGTTTTAACAATAACAATGAAGATCACAGTGGTGATTTCACGTCTCTGTTTCTCACGCACAAAATGGATCCCTAATGAATCTTTGAGTTGATAGTTATATGAATTCCCAATATTGCCTTGGTGCTTCGGCATTGAAGGTGATAAATGTACTGTATGATTAGGCTCAGCCCAACATTAACATTCGAAAGAAGGTTCGTTCGACTGTCATCTGGTACTAAAAGATTTTTATCAGAAAATTTTCTATTAATAGATGAGTTATATCTTTCATTATCATGGGCATTTTCCGACGTCCTGGATTTACTTCCCATTTGCTTGACTAGCCTTTTGAACCAAGAAGTTGCTGAATGTACACTGTTGGTTCAGGAACGACAAAGGTGACACTCTAAGTGCGACATACTACCATACAGTGAGCCTGTTGACCAACACTGCTGTTGGTGCCGAAGTGACCCATAGCTTCTCAACCAATGAGAATACCATCACCGTTGGCACTCAGCATTCATTGGATCCATTGACTACAGTGAAGGCCCGAGTTGACAACTTTGGCAAGGCAAGTGCTCTGCTCCAGCATGAGTGGCGTCCCAAGTCTCTCATCACTGTTTCGACTGAGGTTGACACAAAGTCTATTGATAAGAGCGCCAAATTAGGGTTGGCTTTGGCCCTCAAGCCTTAATTAGACAGTTCTGTTTATTATGGTTTCGGATCAATAAAGTAGGAACAAAGGGAATTGTGCTTATGATATGCTATGCTGGTTCTTTTGGAGCCTTAATTTCGGTGGTTTTTTCGGATATTAGAAATATTTTTGGTGGATTGTTCCTGTTTTCTTAGTTCTTGAACTTCTCATTTGTCACTTGTCGAACTCTAGTATCTGTTGTCATGAACTTTGATTCTCAATTTTTTACAATCAAACGGCTAGATTGTATCTTAACTTCGCATTTCTGATTATCAAAACTGAGATCATTTGTTTGTTTAAAATAAGCCAAATTCATTTTAGTAAGTTTGCTATTATGAAACGAGTTGCTTTTTTCTTGAGAAAATCATTGAAAAACTGTTGAAAATGTTCAATTTTCAACGTTTGAGTTTGTTAGAAGCACAAAGACTGGTTATTTGATATATGTTTATTATTAGTATTGTGTGATTCGATCTTTTGTTACTTAGCAATAAGATTGTTAAGAAAAAGGGATTTTTAACCACAAAAAGATTGATACAACTTATTTTTAAATGAGTAATTTTCATGCTTTTAACTTTGATGAATAAAGTTTTACTAATACCCCCAGTATTTATGGTTTATTTAATTTGAAAATTTTAAATTAAATACAAATTTTCTAATACATTTGTTATGTACTCTTTAAGAATAAGAAATACGATAAGTTGGATTATCTTTAAAATGAATTATATGTAAATTATTCTGCAAATAAACAATTTTTGCGGACTACATACAACACATGTATGAGAAAAGCTCGTCGAAGAAAGTATTTGTTGCATTTTTATTAGCAATGCATACTTGGATGATTAAGAATAGTTGTATAAAAGTAACATCAACTTATTTTTAAACTTAGGCGAAGCAAGTATTGAATTTAAAGTTGATCTACCTCAAATAATATTCTACTTGTCCTGTTTAAGAGCTTGTTTGATATTGATTAAAATCGGATTAAAATTGAAAAATTAATCGTTATTGTTGACTTTTATTAGACGAGTGAGACCCAATAACGACTATATTTTCAATTTTAATCAATACCAAACAAGCTCTAAATGTACTCTTTAAAAGGAAAAACGACAACTAATACTCAAACGTGTTCCATTTTGAATCAAATATATAATCGGACTTTCCAACACAACCCAAAAGATAAATAAATACAGACAATCTGAGATAAACCAATAGAAAATAAACAAGAACAAGTCCACCAATCAAATTGTTTAAGAAACAATATAAATTGTCAATTTTACATCTTCATTCGTCAGCATAATCTCCTGGAGTATTTGTCCAAGACCAGCGCAATAAATAAAAAAGTGGACATTATATTAAGTTCCGTTTGTCGCCCTTTAAAATAACTCTTTAATTTTCAGATTCATTTTCAATCACATTTACACAATAGCGTAAATCCAAAACTTCTCATACTCAGAACTCTATTTTTTTCAAAATAATAGCCATTAAACATGGACTAAATATTATCATAAAACTTAGGAAGAAATGTAGTCATGGTTTCAAATCTTTCATTTTGTCGAACTTTACCAGACCTTTCATTTATGCCGACCACAATCCCAAACTTTTCATTTCGTTGTAACAAAAAGACGGATGGATGGATTCCATTCATTTGATCGTTATATATTGTGTTAATTTTTATTTTTATTTTTTTCACGACACAGAACAATTACATAGCATAAAGCATGACAATTTAACCTTTTTTTTTTTTTTTTGTTATATTTAGTAACTAAATTAATTATTATTAAATAAGGTTCGGGACCCATTTGTACTTTTTCCAAAACTTAGGGATCCAATTGCAAATTTTCCTAAAATTGAGACTTATTGGTCCCTTTCATAGAAAAATGACCAATTGAACAGGTTAAGGACTCAATGCCAAGAAACAAAATTTATGGACCATTTTCGTATTGAAGGCGTTAGGGACCATTTATGCTTAGAATAATGTTATTCCCTATCCCTCACTACGACAGTTGCTTTACGTCGCATACACATGACATGTGGTTATTTGATGCATGAGTCAACAAAAGTAGCTTTGTTATTTATAAATGGGACGGAAGGAGTATATTTTATATCTAACTAAGTTATTTATTTTCTTTTTAATGTTATTTATGAATTTCTTAAATAATTTTAGTCAATATAAGCAAGTGCTTGGAAAAAAAATTACATCAAATGCCGTAATAATACATAACCATATAGTAATATGTTTTACAGATTTTAGCAGCAGTAAAGATCAAATTCTGCCATTCAATAATTATAACTGGAATGCTAAAGAAGTATAAGAGGATACTTGATTCTATTTTCAAAATCTAGCTTTAACCCTAACCCCTCAAACTCAGACCAATATACACAAAAAAGTGAAGGACACAGATCTTCTATGGTTGATTGATCGATCAATCATCGAGGGATGTCTATAGGCCACATAATCGACAGAACCCCAGATCTCATCTCTACACAGGGCATAAGGAAATCGTGCATCAGACGACAGCTCAAACCGTGTATGACTGCTGAATTGTTTCTATATCAAGATTCTTCAGTTTTACGACGGATTCAACATGGCCTTTCAGTGTAGTCAGTTCTCTCAGCCTGCAAATCAAGGCAAAGTAATGCATCATAAAATGGACGCCGACACTCATCAACCAGAAACTTAAAACAGTATAAACTTTGTCTGCAATGGCTAATTATGAGAAAAATGCAAAGATTTTCCATTGAATTAATAAGTGAGATGAATTGGCAAGTGAAAAGCACGGTACTGTGCTGCTTCAAGGCAGCCACATCAGGCTTGGTATTTGTGGTTCAAAGGGCCAAATATAATAAAAAAAATTGAGCCAAAAAAAAGGGGTCATAGCACAATAATAAATTTTGCCGCTGGCTAGTCTTGACCCTCCCAACCTTGAGACGAGCCAATGGGCCAACATGGGCATAAGGCTGCGGTTGGTGCACCAGATTGTATAAAGAATTTATTATGAAAATAGAATGTTAGTAGTCGGTGGAGAATTACTATAGATAATACTTTTGATCTTGTCGTAAAAAAAAAAAACATCCACCAACCATTATCCATTCTAATTTTATATTAAAGCCATAATACGATCTAATATGGTGTACCAAATGCAACCTAGAGAAAGTTAATGGGCTGTCTTAGCCCTGATCAGGCCTGTAAGCAGGATGTCTGAACCTCTCAGCAACTTAACCAGCTTAATAGATATCCTTGTTTCATTTATTACTGGCAAAAAAAAAAAAACGCAATTGTCGAAAGACTCCAACCTTCATAAAGATGCAGGTTAAAAGCAGGGGTGGACCTAGATAGTGTTAGGGTGAATTAAAATTTAGATGAAAGAGCAAATTTTAAAAAAAGAAAAAAAAAAAAAAATAGAAACATGCGAGGGTAAGGAAGCATACAATATGAAGAATTTTAAATTTTGTAAACCTATATTTGGAGAAAAATATTATTATTTCAAATAATCTTGAAGGAATGTTCCAACACTTGATCCCTTCTGTTATGATAATAAAAGTTCAGCTCACAAAATATCACAATGTTTCCATTTGTTGTCGATTTATTATATTATATAGCTCTAAAACCAATTAAGAAATATAGGCCGAACTTTCATATTTAAAATGAAACTATTTTTGTACCTTGCTATCTCAGCTCGCCGTTTTGCCTCTTCAGCTATTTGATTAAGCTCGTTGTAATTACTACGATCGGTAAACTGCGGCTCTGGTGGATGCAACCCATGGAGAGTCCTCTGTGCCTGAGCCCATTTAAGCTCACGATCTTCCTTTCCAAAATCCTTTTTCCTTGTGAATGCAATCTGAAAAAGAACATTCCACAAACGATGTCAAGAAACAGCTTCATGAACTTAGTCCATTAAGTTGTCTATTTCATACCCTTTGCTCTATAACGAGATCCCAAGCCCTCCCACTCAAGGCATATCGGATGAAGAATTTGATCAAATCAAGTGGAAAGTAAAATACGAGGTTATAAAGCCATATAACCCCAGCCCAGCCCCATCCAATGCCTTCAATTGCAGAGAAATTCCAGTTTGCATACACAGCAATCAGGGTAGCAATCTGTCCACAGAAAAACAGAGTGAATATAGGAGAAAGCATTTGTGGTGTGTTTGGCTAAGCTTAATAAAGTACTTATTTTGACAATAAGCCAAGAGTTACTTTCAAAGTTTTTTAACTTACTTTTATAAAAAAGTGAGGTAAAAAAAAGAGTTATCCAAATATGTTTGGAGACATACGTTATTTTAAGCTTTGCCAAACATGCTATACAGCGCCCTCAAATAAAAGAAATGAAAAGCAGTTGTCTCACCAGTTGTGCAATAAGGAAAGCCCCCACAAGCAGAAGTCCTGGACGCTCTAGGAAAGACCAACTTCTGGATCTTGTCACAAATATGAGGGCTTGACTGATGATACTCACTTGCAAGTATATTGCTGAGGCCAGCCTTTTGAAGTCATGATGAGCCCCCTTCTTGAGAGTTGCGACCCCAAATGCATTCTGTGAGTTGAAAGGAAAGTGTAACAAACCTAAACTAAGCAAAAAGTTCTTGGGTATCTCCACCAAGTAAAAGTGATTGATTTAAAAGGGCAAGAGAAGATAGTAGTATTTCTTTCCAATTTCAAAAAAGAAGGAAAAGAAAGAAAGATAAAGAAAAAGTAAGAATGGCATCACAGAAACTCCATTATACAAAGCACAGAAAAAAATCTCAACAGGCGTGATGGATATATTCCTAATAAAATATTTAAACTGAGAAGACTGTAATAGATTCAAACCTATAGATAAAATATAAACAATTGAAGATAAAATAAAACTTTTGATGAACAAGCTGGATACAAATGATTTCAGAGTACACCCCCAATTGAAAGTGTCAGAATTTGATGTTTGTAAAGGAACTTGTGTAAATGAAAGCCAAGATATAGAGACTATCACATATAAAGAAAAACACCGAACATTTTGTAAGACAATGAAGAGAATGACAAGATCAATACAAAGATGTCAGGAAATAAGTGGTTTTTGGTGCAGCTTATATAGAATAAACTGAAAAGGATATGTTTTTACTGGCAACTCTCTCTTGTTAAGCAGGTAGCAATAATACTGACTGCAGCTACATGTAAAGAGGATCCCAAGATGGTATATAGAAGGTGGCTAGAAAAAACACACCAAAAAAACCTAAATTGACACAATAATGGAGACGAGAAGGATTTTTGGAATGTACAAACGTCCCTTTTTTTCACATAGGCTGATTGGTATGAATACTATGTACAAATGCAAAATAATTTAATAATAAACTAAAAATTAAGGACATGATAATGAAATGAATAAATTCCCAAAAAAATTATAAAAAGAAAATGTTCTATAGTTTCAAACTTATTTATAAATTAATTTTTAGAAAGAATTCCTTATATAGGTTAAAAAATGGAGATTTTCAAGTGGTTTCAAACTTTAAAAGTTGTTCATATTCAACAAAAATAACCGGATCCAACTTGAAATGGGCCCAAGCCTAAACCGACCAACCCAACCCAACCCAAGCTTGATCGGTTTGGGTTGTGTTGGGTTTAAACTAATAATTGGGTTGGGTTGGGTTGGATTTGGGTTTGGGTTGGTTCATGCCAGCCGTACAAATAATAGTCCATGTTATAAAACTCAATCAGTAGTTACTTACAGGGAAAAAGTCTGTTTCGTGTGCTGCCCAGAAGAAGATGACTGTCATCATTGCTAGGTAACTTCCAAGAATGATTCCTGTCGCAAAAATCTCAGACAGCTTCCAGCTGTCAGGTAAAGGAGATGGTTTCACCCTATCCTTCGATATTGTCATAATGGTACCTAGCAAACCGAAAAGAGCCTAAAGATGTCAGAATTTTACCACACAATCTTCTACCACAACAGCCCGCCCCTCCATGTGCCCTGCATCTGGGTCTCCCATTCCCCATACAAGAATGTTCGTTATAAACCAGAAATGCTTACCATCATTAAGGATGGCAATTATGAGAACCATGAAGGGTGGGAAGTCAAACTTCCATATGAGTGCAAGTAACATGAAACCAAGCTGAAAAAACAATCGTTACATAATAAGTGGGCAAAAGGATAAGCTCAATTCTGGCCATATTTTTATGCCACAGAGACAAAATAATTTGTCAGAAAACTTCGCTTATGGTTTTTGATAAAAATATAACCAGTTTAATACTTACCACAATACGGATTGTAATGGAAACAGCATATATCTGCACAGAAGTTAAAGAAATTAGTAGTTAGATTAAAGGGACAGTTATAAATAATCATAATATTAACAAAAAGGCTGCATTCAAGGAACACAAGACCACATTTGTTTAGGGAGAAGAGTTTCATAAAGGAAAACCAATAACAGACCATGCACAAACCAAAGCTAACCGGAAGCAACAATGGCTGTCCCATAGACGAAAAAGCTATTTGGCATATGAGAGGGTTGGGTAGGAGAAGATTTGATAATTGGAAAGAAATGATAAATCTTGCTTCATTACCAGATATGGCAGCATGTGAGCATGCATAAATGTCTGGTTAAAACACACTGAAAATAAAGTTGTTCTTTTATGTAGACATGTTCCACATGGAGCATGCTGGATGTTGAAAGCACAACTTACAGTGTAATTTTTCATCCTCTGAAAGATGGCTCGACTAGTTAGAACAGCACTAATGATAACACTGAGACCAGGTTCCGTCAGGACTATGTCAGAAGCGCTTCGTGCAGCATCTGTTGCATCAGCAACAGCTATTCCAATGTCTGCCTTCTTGAGTGCAGGAGCATCATTGACCCCATCACCAGTCATTCCACAAATATGTTTTCTGGCTTGCAAACGTTTTACTATTTCATACTTGTGCTCTGTTACCAACAGAATTAATATGATGCCGGTCAATGAGGGAGTAATTTGTTTGAAAATTATTTCAATCCGAGATTTTAAATGCGGAGGGGAGGACATGCCAATAATTATTAAGTAAAGACCAGTTTAACAACTTCCAGAATTACAACGAAGAAATATGAAAACTACTTTGGAAGCCTGACATATGGCACTAGACTCAAGGACTAATAATCCTCTGATCCAGTTGAGTCTTGTGTCTTGGTAAAGATATACACATAGAGAAGGCTGTAACCATATGAATAAGCGTATCCTTTTAATTTTAACAGCAATATAAAAATACAAGCCTTACCAGGAAAAACACCAGCAAAACCATCAGCCTTTTCTATTAGCTCATCAACAGGCAAAGCAACAATGGACTCATCTTTGTTGTGCCCTAATAAAGCCGATGATGGATACATGTTAGTTCCCATACCCAGACGACGTCCTGTTTCCTTTCCTATTGCCAACTGATCACCTGGCAGAGATTTAATATAGTCGTTGAGACATTACAAAATCAGGTTAGGAGAACTCTTATTAAAAACTGGAACAAGATTTCTGTAAATAGCTGAACACTGTATATATAAAGTAAGTCTATACTCAAAAATATGAAATTTGTAGTCCATTTAACAAACAAGGTTTGACAGACCTCTGTCCTACCAGAAAAAAATTAATACTGTTCATTAATTATAGATTAAAAAACTGCCGCCATCCTCCATGACACAGATTTCAAATTTCCACCTTCACCAGCAATCTCTTTTTCATGTTGTCAGGGCTTCTTCTATACAGATGGGAAGTAAAAATCTTGAGAATTCTTTCAGCCTATTCTTTATCATAGCTTCAGACTCAACTACTTAATTTTCCATACAAAGACATTCGTTTACATCTTAATATAGCTAAGATAAGCATGACATTCTGCAGAATACAGCCACAACTTTGAGCAAATAGTCCTGATTTATCTGATCAACATTGAAGTTCTCTAGTGTCAGAAGTTGAAAAATAAAATACTCACCAGTAATCATCTTAACATTCACCCCAAGATTCAAAGCCCTTTGGATTGTCTCGGCACTGTCATGCCTAGGAGGATCAAACAGAGACAGGAGGCCAATAAATTGCCATGGACCCCCGGGACTTTCCTTTCTTCCTTCAGGAACTTCCTGTGGAATATTTAGACTATTAGTCACCGTTTGAACATAAAATGTCCTATTGCAAAGTATAAGAGTGATAAGAAATAGAAAACAAATCACCTGGTAAGCTACTGCAAGAGACCGTAATCCACGCTCAGCAAACTTATCAATCACAGAGTGAACTCTACGCTCTATCTCAGATTTGTTGTGTGCAAGATTCAAGATCTAGAAACCAAGTTACGAGCATAGATTAGGACAACTGGCTAGCAATGTCATAGTGATTAATTATAAGACCCTCATCTGTTATACCTGTTCAGGAGCACCTTTGCTGACTCTATGCATTTTTCCTTCACTGTCAATATATGTCAAAGCTGTGCGCTTATCCGTTGGGTTGAAAGGCAGGAAATGTACCTCTTGAATTCCAGCACGTGCCTTTTACATGCATATGATGCAATGCAGAAGAAAAAGAGCAGAAAAAATTAAGTTAAAAAGCAACAGGAAGAAGCTAATTGGAGATCTCTCCTGATTAACTGCGGTACAGCAGAATATCAAATATTGGAAGGTAGAAACAATACTACTGTGTAATGGATTCATTTCTATGCTACACTGTACCATCAAAATCTACCAAAATGCTCATATGTGATATCTGCATACCTCCCTGGGGTCGGCCAACATCCCCACTATAGCGGCATCAATAGCATCTTGATTTTCCAACCGAGAAGCTCTGGCAGCCATTAAAACAACTGTATCTGCATCCACTCCTTTAGCGAAGACCTACAAATATAGTTCAGGACTTGACATCAGACTGCAATAACTTTAAGCATATAAATACCAAAAGCAAACACTATTACACCAACCTCCACAAGATTTTTGTCAACAGTTAATTTGTTTAATGTCAAGGTTCCAGTTTTGTCACTGCAAAGTACGTCCATGCCAGCCATTTCTTCTATGGCAGTCATTCTTTTGGTGATGGCTCCCTAGGAAGTCAACAATAAAATGAATTTACATATGACCACTTCAAACCAATTAACAATGGCATCAACTCCAGAAATTAGAGGAGCCTACTTGCTGCGATAAACGGTGAGAACCAATTGCCATTGTCACGGACAGAACAGTTGGCATTGCAATTGGAATTCCTCCAATAAGAAGCACAAGTAAATTATCAATTCCTGGACGATAAGGCCGATTCTGAATTGGGTACATTACAATGATCTCAACAATCATTCCCACGGCTATGGAACATATGCAGAAATTTCCAATAGCAGTCAACACCTTCAAGACAGAAATCAAAAAGAGTTTGTGAAAATAGACTTAAATTATTTATAAATTCAAAGTATAGAAATATCGAACCTAAGAACATCATTTTCAAAAATCTGTTCCTGTTCCTTGTCTAACGGGACTCTACGTATGAGGTGAGATTTAAATAGATTTGCCTATATTGCAAAGTAAAATGAGTATAACATAGAACTGAATTGAGTAGGTCCTTAGAATCTCCTCTCCATTGCTACTCTTTCTAAGAGCATGTTTGGCAGCTGTTTATAGTTTGTATATAATCAGTCAAACCACTTTTTATCTACACATTTTGTGGAATCCACAAGTACTACCCACTTATCGACAACTCATTTTTATCTATTTATAATTTAAACAGATTAAAATGACCACTCATTCCTATATATTTATAATTTAAACCGTTTAAAAACAACTAAAAAACATGCTTAAAAATTGTGACATTCAAAAGCAAAAAAGTAGAATTTTACGATTTGCACCTTCTGAAAATGTCCCACTTGATTAGTGGAGTCAACAAGATGGGCAGCTTTTCCAAAGAAAGTATGCACACCAGTGGCAATAACCACTGCTTCAATCTCCCCCTGTTTGCATGTGGACCCTGAATAAACGCCATCCCCAGGACCTTTCGTCACAGGAAGGGATTCCCCTGTGAGAGCAGACTGTAAAGCCAAATGTGGAATTTAGTACGAGCTCAATGCAAATCAATCTAAAGAAATATGTAATCAGAAAATGACCTGGTCTATCTTTAAAGGATCACCATCAAGGAGACGAGCATCAGCTGGAACTATATCCCCGAGCTTTATACTGACAACGTCACCCGGAACAAGAAAGGCGGCATCTAATTCACTCCATTTCCCATCACGAAGAACCTATAGAACGTTCATTGAGATCAGCCAAGTTAGGAAGTTCTACTAAACAGGATCATACTGAAGCGCCAGAAGAACCATTTTAGATACTAGGATATTTATTCAGAAAATCGTATGTAACTTTTATGAATGTGAAAAAAGAAGCACGTTTTATTACCTTAGCTTTGGGAGCAAGTCGAGCCATGAGAGCTGCAGCAGCATTACCAGCATTGTTCTCCTCTATGAAACTGATGGTTGAGTTGATGACCAGAAGAGTAATAATCCCAA
>CAIGRT010041189.1:0-23371 GCA_903798405.1 Fraxinus platypoda | reverse complement strand
ACATTGAATTTTACTATACATTGAAAAGGATAATTCATCCTCTTTTGAAATTCTTGATACTTTTTCCATCTCCATGTGGATACGACACTCCAAAACTACACTACAATTACCGCATTATTCTTTGGGCGTAATCACGGCCTCGAATCAAAATTGATGTCCGACCTTCACTTCCTTAAAAATGCCAGAAGACTATATGTAATTTTATTTTCCAGGGTTACCAAGTTTAAAGATTAGGTGAATTAAAAGTATTTAAAAAATAATTTGTGGCTTCAAATTTGTTATGTTTTGTAATAATGTAAATAATTGTTTTAAGTGTATGCAATTTTTTGTATCTTATTTCTCTGTAATATTTTTGCTATGTAATTTTTTCAAAGAACCATACATTTAATAAGTTACAGTATTTTTAACTAACATCATATATTAATTTAAATTGAAATCATGTTACATTGTATGTAATTTTTTTTGAAATTGTAACTTACAATTTAAATCATGTATTATTATTATTATTGTTGTTGTTGCAGTGTGTGTGATTTTACACCATCACCGTCAACCTATCACCACCAAAAGTCACCACTTCAACACAAGAAATTACATATATTGTTGCTATGTGGTGGTTTTGGGGTTGCGATTATGTTGATTTTTTGGTCTGTTTTGGACTGATGGTGGAGGTTGTGATGGTAGCGAGATGAGATATGGTGACGGTGGTGATATAAGGTTTGGGTCAAATGATTGTGATGAAGGTAGTCATCATGTTGATGTAGGTGAGCGTAACATACTAGATGACATGTAACCAAAGCACAGCATAATGCGTTAACGCTCGTATTACATGTGTAATATAGTGGGTAAAAACTTATAACAAACTGTATTACATGTATACAAATGTAAAACATGTTTATTACACGTGCTACAAAATGTAACACGGTATTACACGTGTTATATTTTTATAACATTTGTTGTAAAATGTATATAAAAAAAGTGTAATTAGTTTTTTTTAATAAGAAATAAATTGTGATTTTGAAAATAGTTAATTTTTTTTTAGTGTAATAATGAAATCATCATTTTCAACTATTTATTGAAGGTCCCCATATAAAATATTGGTTTATGGCTCAAAAATCTCATGATCGACTCTAAACTTAACCCCACCAAGTTGCATATTATATTTCTACTAGTCATCCAATATTATTGGGCACATGATTTGCTCCAATTTACAGCACAATATGAAATGAAAGTTGACAATAGAAGAAAAGTCAAATATTTTATCATTATTTAAAGTATAAACCGTGTATAATCTACCTCGAAATCCTTGATTGAATTGCTTCTAAACCAAAAATACCTTTTCATCGTCTGATTCATCACCTTCCTATGACTACACCTATACGCGTCTGTGATCAACACAAAAAGGCTCAAACTGTAAAAGAGCTGGCAATTTATATACACACTCTTTACATAATTCCGTGTATTGCGTCAATAATCACGGACATTCTAAGTTTCCAACAGAGAAAAAAAACCAACGCGGTTGGTCTTTTCTTCCACAACAGGGGTATTCTTGTCACTTCAGAATGTTTCATGCACATGTGTAGTTTTCCCATTGGTCAATATTTAAATGTCTCAACCAACAAGCCCATCCATCAGTTTTCTTGACAGACGTCTCTTTTGTTCATACAAACTGTAAACACTTGATTAACGTGAACGTCATTCTTCTGTTTCCAGTTCAGCAATATGTTTTCTATATAAACTTGTACACTTTGTCAGCCTATTTGCATTGATTTACAGTTCTCTCTGCGTACTCGTCTTCTTTCTTTCAAAATGTGGCAAATAAATATTTGTGCCATTCTAATTATATCTGTTTTAGCAATTGTGGAAGCTGAGGATCCTTACAGGTTCTTCAATTGGAAGATCACTTATGGGGACATCTACCCTTTAGGCGTACGTCAACAGGTACGGTTCTTACATAATATATGACATGTTTAATAAGATAAACACGACATGACACCACAGACGACAGTTCTTGCTTCTGCATAGTATGGCATTAGAACTTTTGCATGCTGATTCATGATGGTCTTTACTCTTTCACTTGCAGGGAATCCTCATAAATGGCCAGTTTCCGGGACCAGATATACAAGCTGTTACTAACGACAATCTCATCATCAACGTACAAAATAACTTGCCAGAGCCTTTTCTTCTCTCATGGTTAGCAATAGCATGATGTATAGTTTTGAAATATCGAATTTTTTGGTTTGTTAGACGCAAGTCTTACGTCCAAAAGCTACTTTGTTTTGAAAGTTGATGCCATCGTGTATGAATATTCACTACCAAACACCTAAAACAGTTTATGTTTTGTAATACAATACAGGGATGGAGTTCAGCAGAGGAAGAATTCATTCCAGGATGGAGTTTATGGAACAAATTGTCCCATTCCTCCAGGCAAGAACTTCACTTACAAAATGCAGGTCAAAGATCAAATAGGAAGTTTTTTCTATTTTCCATCTCTTGCATTTCATAAGGCTGCTGGTGGATTTGGAGGAATTAGGATTCTCAGTAGGCCTAGAATCCCTGTACCATTCCCCGACCCTGCTGGGGACTACACCGTCCTGATTGGAGACTGGTACAAAACAAATCACAAGGTACTTTAGATAACACTTTTTGGCAATTAAGAAGAACCATTTACGCGATGAAATAAATTATGATGTTGTACTAAAATTGAAGGTACTCAAGGCTATTTTAGACTATGGTAAGAGGCTTAAGTTCCCTGATGGCATCCTAATCAATGGCCGTGGTCCAAACGGAGCATCATTCACAGTTGAACCAGGTACCAAACTGTGGTTGAGCTATTTATATCTCTGCATATGATATGATTCTGCTAAAAAAATGGGACATATGAATTTATTTTTTTTCCCAGGAAAAACTTACAGGTTCAGGATATCAAATGTGGGACTGCAAAATTCACTTAACTTCCGTATTGAGGGACACAAAATGAAGTTAGTTGAAGTTGAGGGGACTCACACCATCCAAACAACCATGTCCTCTCTTGATGTCCATGTTGGTCAGTCCTATTCTGTGCTAGTCACTGCTGATCAGCACGCTAAAGACTATTACATAGCCGTTTCCACACGTTTCACGAGCCAGATCCTCACCTCCACTGCCGTTCTTCACTATAGCAACTCTATAAAACCGGTGTCTGGACCACCACCAGGAGGACCAACCACCGAAATTGATTGGTCACTAAATCAGGCTCGTTCCATCAGGTACATTCCACCTTTAAAAGTCGAGGAAATGATACCTGTGTAGAATTAAAAAGATACAAACTCCATTAATGTCTCGATCATGGAAGAGAACAAGGCAAACAAAAAAATCATGATTTGATTTTCTAAGCAATGATTTCGTTTCTCATTTTCCACTACTATTCTCAGGACAAATCTCACTGCAAGTGGGCCAAGACCAAACCCACAAGGCTCATTCCACTATGGTCAAATAAAAGTTTCCAGAACAATCGAACTAGCTAGTTCAGCTGGACTAATCAATCACAAACAGCGTTATGCAGTTAATGGTGTATCATTCGTCCCAGCTGACACACCACTTAAGCTTGCAGACTACTTCAAGATTGGAGGGGTTTTCCGCGTTGGAAGCATCCCTGACAATCCAAGAGGCCGAAGAATACATACCGACACATCAGTTATGGGTGCGGACCACAAAGCATTTGTGGAGATAGTGTTCGAGAACCATGAAAACATAGTCCAAAGCTGGCACCTCGATGGATATAATTTCTTTGTAGTCGGGTATGTGCATATTGACGTTACATTTCAATTTAGGGATGATGAATTATATCTTTATCTAATTCATATTTAATCCATAACTCTGCAATTCCACATCAGACATAAAATGTATTTCAAGTTTCCTACGTGTGCAACTAATGTTACTCAAGCTAAAATGATCATTGCAGAATGGATGGTGGCCTGTGGAAGCCAAAGAGTCGGAAACAGTATAATCTTGTAGATGCAGTTTCTCGATGCACGACACAGGTGAAAATCAGATTCTAAATTCTCTTAAGCAAAATGTGTTTGAGCTATGTGAAACTAACTTTTGTATATCACAGGTTTATCCCAAGTCATGGACTGCGGTTTATGTGTCACTCGACAATGCGGGCATGTGGAACTTAAGGAGTCAGTTTTGGGCAAGGCAATACCTTGGACAACAATTATACCTGCGAGTGTATACACCAGTTCAGTCAGTTAGGGATGAGTATCCTATTCCAAAAAATGCACTGCTTTGTGGAAGAGCGAAGAACAGACACACATGAGCCACTGCCAAAAAGGATAAGAATCTCTGATAATCAGCACTTGAAATTGAAGAATGACCTTGAGGTCACCAATTGTCACATTCTTTTATTTCTAGAAAATAAAAATGCTCAAGAAAGGAAAAGTTCGGTAGTAGTAAATTTGTATACATCATACCCTGCTATAACAAAATTAAGCACATCTGTTTCTGAATGTCTCTGTGCCTTGATGTTTTTAACGGAAATGAGGAAAAATGTTGCACATTCATTACATGCATATTTTACTAATGTTTCAAAACAGAAAACATTTGAATGTAAACAACCAAAACTGCATAGTGCGGAAGATTATTACTTCGTTAAACAAACATATAAGACATTCGAGTTTCTGGACCTGGAGCAATCTGCCCAGTTACTGGAAATTAGTAGAAACGAACTCAAAAGTGAATATTTTCGACCTGCAATGATATATATCGAGACAGCAAAGACACCTGTTGATCGTACCATTGTCTGCTGCATACAATTACTATCGTATGACCTGACAACCAGGTTTCCTGAATTCGTGAAAAACTTAGGGGCTGTTCTCTTTGTATTTCAATTTTGTGTTTTGAGTTTTGAATTCATTTTTGGTTTTGTGTTTTGAGTTTTGAATTCATTTTTGGTTTTGTGTTTTGAGTGTCCCTTTTGAGATTGTTAAAAATGTGTTCTTTTTGGCATTTTGAAAAATTGTTTTAAAAACACCAAAACGCGTTTTGAAAATTTTGACTTGATTATAACTGAAAACACCCAAAACGACAAATGTGTCGTTTTGGGTTATTTTTGTAAATTTTTAACTTGTTTTCAAAAAGGAGGCAGCCAAAAAGGAGGCAGCCACCCTATAANAAAACGACAAATGTGTCGTTTTGGGTTATCTTTGTAAATTTTTAACTTGTTTTCAAAAAGGAGGCAGCCACCCTATAACCTATACCGACAAGATTGAACTTTCTATTCATTACAAAAGTCTAATCAATCATTCTAAAAGGATTTCATAAATTCAAGATCTTCAAACGTGGATCGTCACCGGCCTTAATTGAGCATCAGATTCTACTTCGTTGAACCTGGCCACTTCGACAAAGAAGCTTCATTTGGGCCTCGGATTTGTCTTCCGTAGAGAGACTTAGATAGGGACGTTCTTGTGAAAATCGCTTCAGTAAGAGTGGGTTTCAGTTGATCGGATTTAAATGGACTTTGGTATATCGTACTCCACGTGGCATACCACATGGCCTTAACAAGAAGAGCTTCGACGAATCGGCCACGTGGGGGTGCCAGAAGGCGAAGCGTAACAATAGTCTCCCAAGTCCATGTATGGTTATTTATGTCATGCGTGAATTTTTGTCTTGAGCGAAATTTATTTAAAGCATATTTCCTGTCATGGTTAGGTTTTTTACCAACACAATAGTCCCTCAAGTCCAAGTATAGATATTGATGTCATAGTTGGAGTTCGAAGCAAAACCTGATTCTCGCGTCTTATCCTTATGTAATGCTGAAGCTCCACGTGTTGGAATTTGTTCGTTGAGTCAAAGAAGGGAAGTACTGAATTGCTGAAACTCTTCGTTTTGCAAATAGTTGAAATTTGCTTGTTGAGCCGAAGCAGAGAAGTGCTGAATTGCTGAAACTCTTCGTTTTGAAAATAGCTGAAATTTGTTTGTTGAGTCGAAGTAGGGAAGTGTTGAACTGCTAAAGCTCTTCGTTTTGCAAATAACTGAAATTTGCTTGTTGAGCCGAAGCAAGAAAGTGCTCAACTGCTGAAGCTCTTCATTTTGCAAATAGTTGAAATTTGCTTGTTGAGCCGAAGCAGGGAAGTGCTGAACTGCTGAAACTCTTCGTTTTGAAAATAGCTGAAATTTTGCTTGTTGAGCCGAAACAGGGAAGTGCTGAACTGCTGAAGCTCTTCGTTTTGAAAATAGCTGAAATTTGCATGTTGAGCCAAAGTATGGGAAGTGCTGAACTATTGATGTTCTTCGTTTTAAAAATAACTGAAATTTGCATGTTGAGCCGAAGTAGGGAAGTGTTGAACTGTTGAAGCTATTCGTTTTGAAAATAGCTAAAATTTGCTTGTTGAGTCGAAATAGGGAAGTGCTGGACTGCTGAAACTCTTCGTTTGATTGACAATAAAGTATGTTTTTGATAATTGTGCCAATGATTTGATATTTTTTGTACGTTTCCAAGAAAAGACAACTAAGGCATTTCAACTTCCAATACACGTACAATCGTTCCATAGTTATTTTGCAACCGATCATATCAAAATTTGACGAGTCGAGATTTTTATCCCGAATTTACCAAATTCTGGATTGATGGTTAACTTTAGTTGACAATTTCGATACCTAAGTTATAGAGACTTTATAAATTATGAATTAAAAGTCATTGCGTTATAGCCCATTACCATTCAAAATAGCATTTTAGTTTTAGAGATAATAATTTAATAAGTGTGAAATTAGAGGGAAAATTTTGAAAATTAAGATCTAGCTCACCAACTAGTTATAAGTTCTACTAAATTTCCACCATTCTCCGAAAGAGATAATGACTTAATAAATCCGAAAAACCTCATAATCTCGTAATTTCACAAGCGTGTATGAAATGTTTGAACACGACTACTCTATACATTTTTTAAGAAATATAAGAAAGGAAAAACTATTGTTGGAGTCCGAACCGATACCTCATTAAATAGATAGTTCATATAACTATTTATGTACTAACAAAAAGATTGGATACCAAATCAGTGAGGCCTAATCGAACAATGGCCGCTATAATTTACAGAGGTATCAAGATTCCTAATCACGCCACACCGCCACTACCTTAATACCAACCACTCCCATTGGTATAACACACGATGATCATGACATCAGCATCTAATTCTCAACCAATTACAAGCTAGTAATGATTACCCATTATCAAGTCATTATTGCCTGACGCCATAACTGCAACATAGGCATCATGAGGACCTCTTTGGCCAACCTTAGCAACCAATCAGGGAACCAAGATTTTAGGCAATGACACACACTTTCTAGGTTGACGCTGTAGTTAAAATGATGCTGGGCGAACACAATGTATTATCCACAATACATTCCAAACTTCTTTCGATGGAATTATCCTTTAATTTTCCTAAATTTCAGCAATTCCAGCAATCACTTTACTAAATTTCTATTAAGTTTGTCTAAATTTTTGTCACGTCATTTTTAATAATTAACGACTATGAAAATAAATCAATAATTATTTCCTTTCCAAAATTTCATTGGAGTAAGTACCAATGTTTGGAAACAATTTTATAAATCGCCAATTAGGAGTTCAGATTTGATGTTTCGAACTTGCTCTCTCTTCGGTTATTCCCTCAATATATTTTTGACAAATCAATACCTCACCTCTTTTTAATAAATGAAAAAGTGTCCACAGCTTAATAAGTTGAGTTGTTAAGAGATGTGATAATTTTTTTTTGGTTTATTAAGAAAAAATAATATATTGACATATGAAAATCGGACTTGATTTCCATAATTATTCAATCATACTACACGAACATTATATTTGACATTATTGTAAAATGACAACTTTTTAACAAGTCAATGACACAGATTTTAATAACAAATTGTGTGTCAAAGTGTACAACTAATTTAATCCATAATTGTTTTCTTGATTTTGCCAAACATTGTACATATAAGGCAGATCGGTTAGTTACACCAACTCAAAAGCCAGAGAGAGGGAGGGAGGGAGGGAGAGAGTCAATTGTTGACCATTGATAGCCATAAAGTTGGCCAAATTTCTTGATGGATTGCTCTGAAAATGACGTGCTACCCTTTTCGAAGTCTTAAATAGTTAGATTAACCTCTGATCGCGGAAGTTTAGGTAATTAATAGGGAAAGGAATTTGAATATGAATCAGCATTAATTAACACTATAAATTACTTTCAAAAATCCAAAAAAGGTCCAATAATGGATTTATTTCAAAATTAAAATACTATCGTACCACAAAAATTAAATTAATTAATGAATTAAAAATAATTTTTGTTGATCCCGCTTTTTGTAATGGTCACATGGACAACAGATGTCGAGTCCACGCAAGCAAATTTCAACAAGTTTTGATCGAAGATTCGGACGGAAAATGATGCCTTTTATGGATGTGAGAAGTACTATATAACGCGAGACAAAAATGTTCGAGAACCGACAATATGAACAAAGATGATTGTATATAAACAAATAATCATAAACAATTCAATCAAAGTAAAAACAAACTAAATTTAAACAAATAAATATAAAATGAGCAAGAGAGAAAATCGGGTGTAGCTTCAAGTGTGAAGAGTTGCATTAGATTCAAAATCGGGTGGCGAAACGTAACAATTTTCAATTTATTGAATATGCTTATAACCACATAGAGAAGCACGTGATTTTCACCTTTCCGACACGCCACCAAACTTCTGTCGTAGGCTCATTGCAAAGTATCCGACCAGCCGACCTATGGGCTATGGTGTTCAGGTCAATCATCAGGAATTCACGTTCAAAAAGCAATTGAATTGATATATATAATAATTTCATCACAAAAGATAATAAACAAAACCCCCTCGAAAATGCAATTCGTCCCCCACAGACCACATGTCATCATCTTTCCCAAAACCATAAATTGGATGCATTATGCAATCATCATGCCCAAAGTTTGTTTGACACCACAACTAGTGATTCGGAATAACTACGCTTCGACATGTTTTAAATGTGTTTAATTTTCGACAAGTTTATGTGATTGTGATATCAAAGTATATATATCTGCTTGAGATAACATTCAGAATGTTGCTTTAGGAGGAAACTGATTGTTCGCCTAACTTCCTACGACTTCAAATAATCACTTAGTTTAGTCGATTGTTGAAAAATAGGAGTAATACGATTGAAAACTCTTATGTACTTGAGTCAGTGAGATTGAAATATCACTCAAGTAGAGATTGAGAGAATTACGTAAAATTGCGTATTTGTAATGAATGAAATGAATCTCTTCCATATGGATTTTGATGATTGATACCGTCATTGTCACTTCAATCAATTTTGATACAATTTTAGGAACTTGAGCCACTCAAGCGCTTTCATGCGATTTTTATAGGCCAACTTAGACACCTCGTCACGATAATCATTATCTATATATTATCTCTCGAGCTTGGTTTGGTTATTAGCATCGTGTTTACCATTATAATGATTATTCTAACTCGACTTTACTTCGAATGTAAGCATTACGTGCTTTAACCTGTGAATGTGAAGTTGAAATTTCGTCCATAGGGCGTTGATTTTCCTATATGCCGATCCTCTAGCTTGGCCGTTACGTGACCATGTTAGTTTCTTTATTTGTCCCTATTATTGGTAAGGAAATGACCCTTCTTGGTGTGTGGGGATGCTTCTCCTCATTTTTCCAAGATATCATCCATTTTGGCACCAATAATGTGACACGTCATAACTCATACGTGTGTAACACAACAGACCACTAATTTCGTAGAGTCACTCACATAAAAAATTAACAGCTATGAATGTTTAACCTTCCTTCCTTCCAACAACAAAAAAATTGTTTCAAACTAAATTAACAACAAAAAAGGGGAAAAAACATGTTTTACAGCTTGATGACTATACTTTGCTAACGCCGTCTCTTTCAACTTTTCCACTGCCAAAGACCCATATTCGTACATACATTATACATTTACAGAGAGAGAGAGAGAGAGAGAAAGGAGAGGAAAGGACATATATAAATACATTTACATTTAGAGAGAGAGAGAGAGAGAGGAGACGAAAGAGTGAATCTGCATTTTGCTTTACAATTTCCATCACCACTACTCTTATCTGAAGCAAATTGACCGCCACGTTTAGTACTGCTTTTTCTACTCAAATTGTTACCAGAATGCACATCTGAGATCTCTGTATTTACAAACAAATCAAGCTTCTGCGTTAGCTCATTGCCGTGAAAATGAGTGTGACGTCAGAGGAGGCGTCTGAAGAGAGATGCGGGAGCTACAGTCTGAGTGCCGATATCAGTGAGTCGGAGTTTTCATGTAGCGGCTCATCGTGTCGGCGGTACAAGGCGGAGAAGGAATATGGAAGCGCCTCGAGTTCAGGAGCCTTGTCGCCGATCTCGGCTGTTGCTAGCTCGGGGATTCCGGCGCCGGTTGTGCCGCCTTTCATGTTCCCGCTGATTGGCGGGAAGGATGTGGTAGTCTGGGATAAGAAGCCGCAGAAATGTGCCGCCGATTTGTCAGGTTTGTATTCGGTTTGATTTTATAGTCATGTTAGTGGAACTCTAGAATATTTTTCTTTGGAGAATTGGAAGTTACAGGCATTTTAATTGTATGCTGAAAAAATCCTACTGTGTTCTATGTCTACTCTAAATTGTTTGTTTCATCTGCTTGGAAATAACTTTAAGGCTACATCTTATCTTCATTTATCTTATATACCTTTAATGCCTGTGCTTACAATTTTTCCTTCATTTATCATTATATTTTTTTCGTGAATAAAGATTAGATTTCTTAAGACATTATAGATTTATTTAGTTGTATGACACATCGGCCTATATGACAGATAGTGGGGCTTACATACTAACTTAAGCATTTTTCATGAATCTTTTGTTCCTCTTGCATTTTCTCATATTCTGGTTACTCTTAGATATTGAGATGATGAAGGAAAGATTTGCTAAGCTTCTTCTTGGTGAAGACATGTCTGGAGGAGGTAAAGGAGTTTGTACTGCACTCGCCATATCAAATGCTATTACTAATCTCTCTGGTAAGACACGTGTGTATATGTTTCCATATATACCTGAGTATGTTGGCAAATAAGGTCTGAATGTGTGGTCTAAGTTTGTTTGGAATTTTTTGGGTTATAGCAACTGTGTTTGGAGAATTGTGGAGGTTGGAGCCAATGGCACCTCAGAAGAAGACAATGTGGTGCAGAGAAATGGAATGGTTGTTATCTGTTAGTGATTCAATTGTGGAACTAGTGCCCTCTAGACAGCCATTTCCCGGTGGAGGCACATATGAAGTAATGGCAACAAGGCCGCGATCTGATTTGTATATGAATTTACCAGCACTCAAGAAACTTGATGCTATGTTGATAAGCATTCTTGATGGATTTCGTGATACAGAGTTTTGGTATGTTGATCGTGGGATAGTTGTGGATGAGTGTGAGAAGTATTCTTCTGGGGTGTCTGGTGGTAGGCCTTCTATTAGACAGGAAGAGAAGTGGTGGCTCCCGTACCCAAAAGTTCCTCCAAAGGGATTGTCAGATGATATGAGGAAGAGGCTACAGCAGTGTCGTGATTGCACAAACCAGATACTGAAAGCTGCCTTGGCCATAAATAGCAATGTTCTTGCTGAGATGGAGATTCCAGATGCCTACTTGAAAACCTTGCCCAAGGTAATTTTACCTTATATACGGTTATTCCACCATTTTCCTTTGATGTGAACATGATGATTTTGCTTGTGGGCGTCACACTTGTTTAGAATTTTCAGTCACCCTACTTAAAATAGCATTGTATTCTTTGATGGTTGGATCTTCTTGTATTTTGATTAAAGGCACAAGGGTGTTTCTGTAATTTTGAGTAATTCTACCCAAGCAAGCCTGTCAATTTGCGGTCTTTATAATTTTCTTTTTGTCTTGCTTTTCTTATGAACTAAGATATTTGCAAATGTTGATACTACTAAATAATGTGGGATTCACTTAGATTCGATTTCATTCTTCTACATGTATTTTATTTCATTTCTGACAATACTTGTTTGGTTACATATCATATCACAATTTGAAGTTTCAAACACTGAGAAATAGCAGATATTATCCCCTTTGCATCTTTCTTTGGTAGGTACAGCACCATAGGATTGAAATTTACAGGACTATTGTACCCTATGGAAAGATGGAATGAAATTTACAAGAGAAAAACAAATTTACTGTTTTTGACATGGAAATTGCTAGCTTACCAATAAACCTTTTTTTAACCCTGATGCCATCTTTGAAGTGAAAGGAGGATTTCTGTACAGGAGTATGTAGCTTGGAAATTGTAAGAGTAGAATTGCATGGTAATCTAACTATACTAATTTTTAGTTCTTTCCATCTTTCGTTATCCTTGTTTAACATTTTGAAGCATAGGCTGGCATTTTATACTCTTGGATGGCTTGGCCATGAATGTCTTTGGCCTTGCAACTCTGTTCATATCTTTGTTTGACATTTTCTGCCGTAGTATCACTTCTGCAATGCAATCAACGGAGTCATATTATCATTAATTTACATCGTGTAGGAATCCATCTACAACTCATTAATTTGAAAGAGAATTTGCTTTTTTGTGAAAGATGGATGTCATCGGCCTACCTCCGCTTGGCATGGAAAGACTTGGTGGGTTGTGAGGGACCCAAAATTTTGTTCACTCATTCCTTTCCATGTTAGATATAAGTTGCAAAACACAGTACCAGAATCACTAAGGATCTTGGTCTATCAAGTTTAAAGGAATTTTGATTGGACGTAGAGAAGACCGGTGTTCTGTTTGAGTAAATCTTCTACAACCTATATTTGAATTTGGACAGAAATACGCGTTTCTGCCATCATTTGTATGTAAAAAATCTGGGAGATTCGTGACTTATGTTTTGCAGTTTTCTCTTTAATATAATTTTTTTTCTCATTTATTTTCCATTTGCCGTTTCAGAATGGAAGAGGTTGTTTGGGTGACACCATCTACCGATACATAACTGCTGATCAATTCTCACCAGGATGTCTGCTTGATTGCCTTGATTTGTCGTCCGAGCATCACACACTAAATGTGGCAAACAGAATTGAGGCAGCTGTGCATGTATGGAAGCTGAAAGAAAGAAAGAAAGAGCCAAACTTTAAGAAAGCTAAGCGCAAGACATGGGGTGGTAAGATGAAGGGCCTTGTTATTGATGGTGAAAAGAACCAATTTCTGGTACAACGAGCTGAAACCTTATTGCATAGCCTAAGACTTCGGTTTCCCGGTCTTCCACAAACTGCACTGGACATGAACAAGATCCTGTATAACAAGGTAGTTATTCTACTTTAGTTTTCAATATTTGAATGTTTATAATGGTCAATTAAAATTTTTGAATTCTGTTAGCACGGTATGAGAATGGAATGTTTGCTTAAATAAAATTTTCCTGTTTCTTCTGCAGGATGTTGGGCAGTCAATTCTAGAAAGCTATTCAAGGGTAATGGAGAGCTTGGCGTTCAACATAATGGCAAGGATCGACGATGTTTTGTATGTAGATGATGCAACCAAACGCTGTGTTGCTGCTGAGGCTCTTTCAATTTTCAACAGAGGAGGTTTAAATGGACTTCCTATTCAAAAGAAAATGTCACCAAGTCCCTTTTCAATTCAGCATACCCCATATACCTCTCCTTTTGCAACTCCAACATTTTGTTCATCTCCGCCATTAGCCAGTAGCCAAAGGAGGTCTGTTTCCCCACTACACAAGAAAAGTGAAAAGGCAGCAGCGCCAAGCCATCAATTTGACCAAGTTGTGCAAACTGACTGGGACAAAGTATGGTCTTATGCTGGAAATCTTAGTGCTAGAAGAGTTTCTCGGGATGCCCCGGAGCGTGACTGATTGAAGTTCCTGCCTAAAGGCTGTTAGGAGAACTAAATTCCGGAAAATGGTAAATTCATTTTACCATGTATATTATAGCATAGGTATTCTCTGCTCATAATTTTGACAGTGGTTTAACTGAATCTAGTTAATATTGGTCTTATGCTGGTATTATTTATATATGTAATTAATTTACGTATTAATATGAGCTTCATTTTATGGATTAAGGTTCAATTATCCTTTTCGCACTTGAATCAGCAATTTTAAATTGTCAAGATACGGAGGAAATTCTCTGTAAATTACAACTTCATGCGAAACGTATTTCACTTGACCACATTTGAGAGACGTGGCAACTGCAATGAAAGTTTAGACAACTATTCAAGCATTTGTAATTTGGAATACGTACACAATAACAGATGTTACCAGTTCTAATTTGCCAGTATAAAGAATTCTCATTATTACATGGTTCTACAAATGCAACTGAACTAATCTCCCTGGTTAACCATTGGTAGTACTTTTTGGGCATCAACCAAGCAATCCGTCTGATGCCACCATATTCACTAAACGCGATCATGATGCCTGAACTACAATTCACGAGAGGGTCAAAATGGAGAATACCTGATTGAGGCTAATACCACCACACTTGACATGTTAAGGCCAATGATGAATGAGGGCAAATGGGTAAAAAATAATGCTTATGGTCGATCACCTTGCGAACATTTAGTTAATAACACAAACAATGGGACGCGACCAAACAATCATCTCACACGGCATCTATCAACATCCTACAAGGAGTGATCGACAAAGAACCATGATCTCATGTTCTCATGAAAGAATCGTTATAGCGGTTTCCCTCCACTAACTGTGATGCCCGCCATAATTTATGGAAACTTTAGGACACCTGCCCCACGTGATCATGACCGCTCTTTGCCACATCACCTTGATGAGATCTCTATGCAGGAAACTCAATATAGTACAAAAGGTAATTTTTTACTTTTTGCATCTTTCCATATTACATAAGTCTAACTCCCTTCATATTTTCTCCAAAGAACACCAACTTTCTCCACACTTTGAAGACAACCAGGGATGAGGTTCCCAACCTCTTCTTTGTGCAGGTTAGCTGATTGAGTTGTTATCACTACGAGGGCGTACAAAAAATGACCAGTATCACCATCTATCTACCAAAATTCCAATCCAACCCTTTCAACCGCTACAAAATGGATACAAGACGAGCTCATCTCCAATGAATGGAAGAATTTAATACTGGAAGATTGTCTTTTGAATCAAAGAATTTACAAGAGTAGACAGTTCAAAGAACCAAAAATGGCTTCTTTATTGGCTTGCTTCGGCTGTATAACTCTTGATACTATCGAAATAAGTTAGCTTCTCATGCAAAGAAGCTAAGCCAAACTTGCTTTGCACTTTGACATTGGATTTTGAGATTCAACGTGAAGACAGCAATACTAAACCGTTTAGGAATAGGATTGACAATGGTTTAGCATTCTTTCTGTCTGTCTGGTTTTTCTTATTATTTTTTTCAAGCTCTATGTTTCTAGGGCATATAGAAAGTGCTGTGCTGACTCCTAATTGCTAACAAGAGTAAATTTTGAAGCACAAACAGAGCGCATAAACCCCAATTTCGACCAAGGAATGATCGTATCCATAAAAATAGACGAGATTACTTAAGCATGCCAAAAAAGAAACACATATCAATGGTGAATACGATTAATGTACAGAAATGAAAACTATTTCATGGAAATAAGAGATGAGGAAATTGAAAGTCCACATAAACAACTGCTTATCAGAGTGCAATGACAACAGCTGAACCAGCCAAAATGAGAGCTCAAATGTTCAATGGTTTACATAAATAGTTGGAACATAAACATAAGCACTAAACAGAGATCACTCAAATTGATCAATCAGTTAACAAGGTATTTGAAAAATCACACGCACTGAATAGCAATATCCCAGGGATTTCATTCGCCATTTGCCTGAAAAGTAGAAACTTAGAATGCACTGTCTGTCTATGTCAAAATGGTGAAGAAATAATGGCCTTCACATACAAAAATGGCTTAATACCATTAGAAAAGAAAGTAGAATTTCATTCCACATAAAAATGAACAGAAATGTGCAATCCACTTTATCAAGTAGCAACATTGTTGGTTGATCATCAACCCTACTTCTAGCATAAGATTAGTACAAGAAAAACCTTAAAACTGAAGATCAGAAGTAGATAACTGCTGAAGCTGTCAAATATGTAGACACATGGTCGTAAATATCAATAACTTATGTCCTCCCAACTGGTACTCTTGTTTGGCTCACAAGGCTTGAGAAAAATTAAATAGTCAATCGTTCCAGCTCAGCCTGCATACAAAAGACAAAGGTTAACAGAATCAGTTGCGTGCTCAAGATTGTAAATACATTCACATACACTTCCATTGGCAGAAAGCAGCAATTACACACAAGACAAGAAAAGAATAGGATGCACTTAGATCAAGAAGGCAGTCCTAATTAAGCATATTTTTCAGTGGCGAAAATAGACTCTTAACCATGCTTGCAGTCAAAAATAGAGGCAATCAGGTACAAAAAGGTGCACACTTTGCATTACATATTTTTACATTAGGCCGTAAGAAGATAGAATTTTTCTCAATCATTTTTCTTGAGACAATAGTTGCAAATACTTAACTAAAAACGCAGCAAATAATATCCAGAAACGTAGACAATATCTTGAATAGACAGCTCCAACAAATGCATCTCAAATAATGAGTAAAGTTGGACGAAAAGATAATCCAAGAAATTAGCAGTTAACACGAAAAATAAAACCACCACTTAACTAATGCTACCAAGAAACAAAAACAATATCTCGAATACATGATGCTGCTCAACAAATTCATCTCACGCAATAAACAAAGTTAGGCGGAAAGATAAAAATTCCAAGAAATTAACTGTAAACAGGAAAATTAAAACCACCACTTACTTCAACAGACACATTAGAACAAACCCAAGCAGGTGGCGGCCAGAACATGTCGGAATAACCATCGTGACTATCAATTGGCCCAATACTCCCACTCTCCAAATCAAACACTCCGATACCGCGACTCTTCCACAGCCAATCATCCTCCCTGCCACTAAAGAACTGATCTGTAAAGAATATACAATTACCTTTACACCCATTATCCCCAAACACCTCCGAAGCAGAAGCTGAAAATGTACAATTATCACCTAGAAACAACAACTTATCACCCAATTTAGTCACTTCGACCCATTTTTCAGCATTTTCATCCAACCTAAAAACTTTGAACTTCACCGTCCTCTCACTCGTATAACAATCAAATTCCTCGTAAAACTCAAAATCCTCAATGTTCCCCAAATCATCCTCCGGGCCAACAGACAAATACTTATCGACTAACAATAAATCTCCAAATGAATCCACCAAGAATTTCTTGTCCCCGCCAAAAATCGAATGCGCAACAACACTTACACTAGGAGATCCCCCTTCATCCAGATTCACGACAACAGTTCTCCCCGTACTATCAATTGCATAAAAACGCCCCTCCCTGAAGATCACATCATCATAAGGCGAAGGCAGGTCATTAATAACCGTCCATTCCTTGTCACCAGATTTGTAAATCACTAACTTCCCAGATACGTGAATCGTCAATAACACAAACCCATTTTTTTCAGCACCCAAAAAATCTAAACAAACAGCAACCTTTTCCATGTAAAGATTCCCGGCCTCTCCAATGGAATTAGCCAGCGGGCTAAAATTGATATACTGAAGGGTATATTCATGACCCAACTCCTTGATTCTCAAATTCAAGAAGCTAAAATACTTAGGGAAATTATCAGGCACCAGTTTGAAAACGGATCGGGTCAGAGGATGAACCAAATGCATCCGGTTCGGATTGTCGCGTTCAAGTTTGATAATCCAGGATTTGATTTCAGTTTCATTACTTGGTGATTGGAGGGAGTACATAGTCCGTTTGGAGAGGTAAAAACCCCAGGCGGTATCGGAGATGCTGCGGCTGGGAAGGATGGGAAAACGGCCGTTTGCGGCGGGTACCGGCGGAGGGATGGCAGAGCGCCAGGTGGAGCAGACAGAACGGAAGCGGAGGAGATCGGTGTCTGAGAGATATTGGGACATTAAATGAAGGAGTTCTGTGGGGAGCTGGGACCACTCAGCAGCGGGTTCCGCCATGGATAAATTCTTGAAGGAGAGAAATGAAAGATTTGGGAAATTACAGATTTATTTATATACTAGTGGGGGCTAACGCGCGTTGCACGTTAATTGGACAATGTTAAAAATAAGTGTGTAACAAAATAAAGAATAAGCATCGACATACAAATAGAAACTAATTTGAGGATTCTTATCAGATGCAATCCATTCACGTGGTTTATGTTTAAAAAGATATATAGTATCTTGATTCAACTTTGAGAATAGGAAAAATTGTATTTGAGAACTCTCAACACATTACATGCAACATTAATCTAATCTAACAAAATTGTTCACTAATTTAAAAAGGAAAATAACATTAACTATCTGCTCACCAGTGAATATGTATTTGAGAACAGGAAAAATGGTATTTTAGGAACTTTTGCAGATTGAGTAAAACATCAAAGCAAATGAAGCTCACCAGTGAATATGTGTAATAAAAAGGATGACATTAACTATTATTAGTACAATGACATTAAAACACACATGGGCAGCGCCCTCGTAGGGTTCGGGGGCACCACCCCGGGGGGTTGACCTAATCGGTCAGGTCGCGGGGGTCGAGGGGGTTTGACGGCAACGCCCTAAGCAGTGGTCGACCTGACCGGTCAGGTCGCGGGGTTGAGGGGGCAGCGCCCCTCGTGGGGTCATGGGTGCAACATGAATTCTGATTTTCGTGTATGGAATGAAGTTGTGTTTTTAGTGGGGTTAGAAAATGTGATAAGATGTTTTATCATTTTTACATATTGAAATATAGAAAAAAAAATTATATATATCTTATTACAATATAGTTTTCATTTAGCACATTGCAACAATTTACAGTTATAACATAATCCAATTAAAAAAAGAAAGAGAGAAAAAAAGTCTACACACCCTCTTCAATTGACCCATCTTATTTCATTTCTCTCTCCACAACCTAATTGTTTTGGGACAATTTTAGAAAATGTATCTCATTGTTAAAAAAAAAAAAAAATTGTCTCTGTGCATGTAACATGGAGGCACAAGGCCGTGTCTCTGTGCCGCGCACGGAGACACAAGTCTCCATCTCCGTGTGCGCACGGACGGAGACACCATGTCTCCGTGCGGCACAGATAAAATTCTTTTTTTCCTCTTCCCAGCATTTTATCACGTTAAGTTTTAAGAATCGATCATCAATTAAGTGTACATGATTACCAAAGCTCAACATATTTATTACAAACATAATGGTGAGTTTTAACGATCAATAATAGACATCAATTAGCATCATGGGTGTACATCAACAATGTACAGCAACCTCCAAATATCAGTTAAGACATTTCCATTACTGAGAGGATGGAGATTTAAGTCACATATAAAACATTGGAACATCCAATGCTCAGATCAAACTATCAAACTCAAACAAATTATATGATATTTGATTTAAAACAAAAGAATTCAACATTTTCCAAGGGACACATGTTTCGCGCGGGTTATCGCTAACAATTAAGAAAGGATCAGACGATTGTGTCTGGAACAAACCTCTTGATTCAAAATCCCAAAAAGGGGTGTCTATCGATGAAGATTACAAATAGATATGAACAGAATGCCTCCAAGGGGCGCATGCACTCGAGTGCAAGGAAATGATGAATCTAAAGTTAATCTAAGAAAAAGTAAATTTCTCTGTTTGAGAGTGATTTTTTTCGGTCCTTGCTTCATTGTCTTCTTTTTTCTTTTATACTTCTTGGACGGTTTTCGACTGTTTGAAAATTGCTTGATACTGCCCACTTTTTCTGTCATGGCCAACTAGTCAAAACTGCCGTTCATAACTGTCGTCACTAAGTTTTCCACATAACTCCGTATCGTTGAAATCCCTAGATCGTGGGCGCGATGTGATGTGCTCGAACTGCTGCTTTGGATAACAACAAGGCGTTGCCTTTGCTGGGATTCTGGGCGATTCAACCATCTGGGCGACGGTGGGTCCGTAGTGTTGGGCGACCACAAGGCACCCCATTCGCTTAGATTCTGGGCGATCGCAGGCTTGGGCGATGATTTTACTTTACTTATGGGCTTCCACGTCCTTCACTCATACTCTTGTTTGGGCTTTTATCTTGGCCTCCTAATTGGGCTTACTCTTTAGGCAATTTAGTTTGGGCTTCATTTTTAGTGTGTCAACAATTATCCCCCAATATGGCAGAATTAATACTAATTATTAATTTTTTGCCATATTCACTTCGTATTTGTCTAGCAACACTTGAAATTCCCAAAAATTTCAATCATCGTAAATTTCCAAGAATTTCAATCATCACTTTCTTCTATACTTGAAAAGGTGTAACTTTACAAACCTTTATAAATCCGAAGGACACGCCATTTCATAGTACCACTAACCCACGTTTCTGTATTTCGCGCTCCTTCCTCGCTATTTTTACTGTTCATCTTCTTGCTTCTTTGCTACGTTTCTCAGGCAAACTCCAACAAACTTGTTTCTCTCATCTAATGGCAACTTCACGAACTCAGCCGATGCTCTCTTCAATTTTGAGGACTTCCAAAACCTCCTTACTAGACCATACGTAAATCCGTCCCCTCTTTCTCAAGCCAATCCAGACTTAAATGAGTTCTATCTAGGTCCGTTGTTTAATGATGCCGAATCGGTGGAGAAAACGGCGGTCGGTCAACTGTTCCCCTGCACTGAGGACCCTCTCTTCTTGAACTCGCTGCCATTGAAACCAATTGAAGAACGAGATATTCGTACTTGGCCTAAAACTGATTCTACTTTCCGTTTTTGGCATGCACGTTTAATGAAACATGGCCCTACTAAAACCCCTTTTGATTTGCAAGAATTTCGGACTTATTAGAAATTACGCTCCAACCCCCAATTTATGATTCAATACTTTTCCCCATCTCGCTGAGCTTTTGGTCTTCTGAGTATAATACATTTATATTCCCCCTTGGTCCAATGTCTGTCACTTTGAGGGATGTAGGGGTTTTAGTAAACCTCCCCCCTTTGGGCGACAATATATCTCCTGGTCTCTTAGTTACTGGTGCTGCCCCAAAGTTTGATAAGAAGATCACTGAATCTTATTCGAGCATGCAAAACCCTTATGTTACCTCCGCTTCTGAACCCAGTCATGCTGAACGTGTAGCTTTCCTTCAGGTCTGGCTTTGTAAAATGTCCTTTGTGTCCCCAACCTGAAACCTTCTATGAGCTATCTGCCTATATCACACGAATTAGCACGTGACCGATCTTTGAATTTATGTTCATTCTTTTTGGCCGCCTTTTATAGAGGCATGGCTTCCCTTCAATTCTAACTGTAGAGTGGTGCCTCCCCTACAGGCAGTGGGCCTCTTTGGTTGGCCCAATTGTGGTTGAGAGCGTATTTCCCACAACTTGGTGCTGCACCATCCCCTCCCAGATCAGTTTCTTGTCATGGGCTATTCATCCATCAATTGAGCCCTGTAAATATGTCTGTCAGGGATGTCTTTACTTTCTTTTATACTTTGAATTCAATCCCTTCATTATTTCCTTTTCCTGCTCACCAGACTCCCAGTTTTGTTCGTCCTCCTTCCACTATGGGTGAAGTAAGTTCGTCTTTACCTATCTGGGTTCAATTCCTAGTTGGAAGGGAATTGTTCCATGACATTTTGATCGGGACGAACGCCAAGGTTGGGGTTGAAGTATATGCTCCCCAATTCTTTGCTCGCCAACTTGGTTTTTGCCAAACTTGGCCCGTTCCTCTTTGCTACTCCAAAAGTCTGGTAGAGAGTTTTCATACTATCAATAAGGCAGAAGCCCAGGCTATAGATGCTCGTAACCTTCTTTTGACGAACACATTTTCACTGGCCCCTTTCAATTCTAGTTCTGCCGTTCATCCTCTGTTTGGTCAGCTCCGGCCATCAGTACAACGTGGGCTATTTGCAACTGATGCTAATAGTGCCTTCTATTTGTTGGATCGATCTGGTGTTTCTTCTACTTCTCCTCTCTTAGCTACCCCGGTGTCTTCTAGGAATCCTTCTTCGCCTCTTCGCGCTAAACGTCCTATCCTTTCGTCGGCTTCTTGACCTGCCAAAGCTTCTGCAGCTACAAGTGCATCAAGTCGTAAACGGCCAGCTTCAGCATCTCCCATTTTGCCAGATGATGTTGATGAGGATGATGACGCTCCTCTCATCCTTAGGAGAAAGGTAACAAGACTTGTTTACTCGCGAGTACTCATACTCTTCCATGTACTAATGGTTCACTTGAATTTCATAAGGATGCAGCCTCTCCTTCGAAAGCTTTGGTTTCGGTGCCTCCTGCTTCATCACCTCCTACTGTAACTGCCTCGCCCAAATCAGGGAACTAATGTGTTTGGCTTGGGAGAAATTGTAATTAAGACATCCGATGTCTTAACCTTCTTTTGTAATTTTTTTTTGGCACTAGTCGCCATAGCTATTTTTAACTGTAACAGCAATATCCATTATCAGTGAATGACTCTTTACATACTCGCGTATTAATTGACGTTCCTTTCTTTAATCGTCAACCCCCCAGGCATTTTGTTATTTTGTGCTAAAATCAATGTACCTGGTATTCTAATCTCCCTTTCCCAAGACTCTAGGCCATTTAATGCATGTATGTGGCCTTTCGTATTCTATCTTTTCATCTCCACATCTTTATAAATGTGTATACATTCTTGCACTTATCATCTTCATTCCCATTCTTTCCTTCTGAAAAAAAAACTAACTTACTGCCATCATTTGACATTTTCGCATGATTGATCCTTTGTTCCTTTTTCCGTCAGTGACGGATCTATCTCAATCTTTTTTTGGTATGGGAGATATAGGAAATGTATGTTGGCCAGCAAAGTTCTTCCTACCGTCTCCATGTTTTCCATAAGGAGTTCAATGATGGAAGGCAATTTTTGAGGATGCTTTGTGAGCCACTTTGCTTGCTGAGAGTGTTTCTCAGCCTCTCCGCCCGCCATTGTAGTGATGCATTTAGGAAGGCGGTTGGGCCCAGTCCACAATTTTCATCGTCGCTGCCAGAAGGACCATAACAGTTTGCCCTTAATTGTAATTCGTAGGAGATCTTGTATTTTGTAATTCGTAGGAGATTTTGTATTTTGTATTTCATGGATGTAACCATTATTTCCTCAATAAAGGATTTTATATGAACGTACTTCGTTCTTGCTTTATTTGGTTATCATCGCCCAATACGACTATCTGTTTAAGCTTTGATCTGTTCGCTTTCTCATAAGGAAGGAACATATCTCTTTAGATATTTGCCGTTGATGAATCTCATATGCCTAGTACCGTCTAAATCCTCCAAGTGATAAGCTCCATTGGGCAATACACTCTTTACTTTGTATGACCCTTCCCAATTGGGTGA